>VXBX01000152.1:309467-326271 GCA_013400415.1 Scytalopus superciliaris | reverse complement strand
TTTTTTTTTTTTTTTTCAGACTAGAGAATTTGAGAGTAGGATTCTTTTGTGATGCAATGTTTACTCATCTGAAACAAATAATTATGGTAAGTGATGTAACAGCTGGAGGAATTAGCCAAAATAGTCAAAATCTTGGCTGTTTTTCAGAGAAAATGAGAATTATGTCTATTCTTGGTTTAGTACAAACCTCTAGTAAATAATAAATAATATATATCTTCAGATTGAGACCTCTTTAAAAACAAACCACAACTTGTTATAACTTTGGTTTCATAAAATAGTTTTCTTCTTTTTCTTCCAGTGCTCTTGACAGTTTATATGCGAGTTATTGTGGCCAACACAAGCGTTCCTGCACTGAGCAGATAATCCTACAGACCAGGATGATCCTACAGAACTTTTTTCTTCAAAGGATCAATACCCAGCCTCTGCACTGGGAAAGTATTACATCAGGGAGGGGCAGGGGTGTTGCAGGGAATGCTCTGCCACAGATAATCACTCACTCAGCAAACAGGTGATGTGAAAAGCTTGGGAAGCAGATGAGACTAGGAACACTGTCTGGAGAAGGGGAAGAGAGATTGCAGGAAGGGGTAGCCAGAAGGGAAAGTGGCTTTATCTGCTGGTCCAGAGAAAGAGGGAAATTGAACAAGTGGTGCTGATGTAGCAGAGAGAGAGAAGTAGGAGGAGGAGATCTGTAGGAGCCCTGAAAGAAGGCTGGAAGAGATTATAACAAGGAACGAGGGTGGTCTGAGCAGGGCAAGCAGCTCCATAAAAACCATTCTGCAAACCCCGCAGCCACTTGGTGATCCTGCAGTGAACCACACAGTGCTGGTCTCAACCTGCCTCTCACTGAGCAGGGCTTGGAGGGAAAACGCTGGGCATCCAAGGCAGATGTCACTGCTTGAATCATTAAGCCACTCAGGAAAGCTCCAAAAATTGCCTCATTGCAAGGTGATGTGTGTTGTTCAGTGCTCAGGTGCAATTCTGGCACTGGGAATCGAGCTGCTTGTTGGTGCTAAAGGGACCATGGAGACTGGCTCACAGAGATGGCAGGAGGTGGGCAGGGCGAGAAGGCACTATCAGGTCTGAAAGGGACACTAATGAAAGGCAGGCAAAATCATATTATTGACTCAGAGAGTGAGAGGCACTGAGAGACCTGCTGGTACTACAGACCCTGAAACCAGCAGGATTCTCCACCAGCTTCTGTGTGTACACAGGCTACCTGTTTAATGAGGTTCCTTAAAGTCAAACGAGACTGCACAATACAAACAGCATACAGAGACTACTGCAAGGAGCATCTCCTTTCAGGAGCAGCATGAGGGTGAGTCTCTCTGAACCTCCAATGGGTTCAGGAGTACCTGTGCAGAGCTGTAGGATCTGCAAATCTCCCTGTGCTGAGGAGAAATACAGAATAATCACAGCTTTCATCTGGCTCAAAGGGATCCACTCCGTCCATCCAGCAGCCTAATGGAGAGTATAAAAAAAAAAAGCCAGCTGTTGATGGGATAATGATCCCTTACGCCTGGATGCCAGACGAGACTGTTACGGTGGCAGCTGTCTGGTGACTTGGAGAATTTATTTTTACAGTAGCCCGGTGATGGGAACCTCAGAAAAAAAACCCCATCACTTGGCAGAGAAAGACCCTAATGAGCCGTTTGTCTAAGCTGCTCCCAAATGCTCTTGTTGGATTTGTGTGCGCTCATGTGAGGATGAGCATTAGTGTGAGGGTGGTGGAGGTTCTCGGTGCAGGGATTAGGGCGACGGAGCGGCGAGCAAAGTGCTGAGCGCGGCTCTCCTGCGCTCCTCAGGTGATGCACAGCACGGGTCTGTGGCTGCTCTGCATCCCCTGAGCATGGGATGGGGTCAGAAGGAGCCATCAATCCCCCTGATGTCTCTTATGATCTCGTCAGGCACACGGAGTACACAGGCTGGGGACTGGAGACCACAAAATAAGGGATAATCAAGCTGAAGAGCACCCCATTTCCCAGGCTTTAACCCACTGGGGAGTGTTACGTGTTCAGCAGACGGGATCAGACTTCAGATTGCTGATGCAACACCAATGGCCACGGCTGGGCTGTGTATAATTAAGGTTAAATGATAAAGATGGTTGCACAGTCTGTGGTCCAAAACAACCCCTCTTCTCACTTCTTTTTTTTTTTCCTCCCCAGATGTTTTATGCATTTTGTCAAAAGGTCATAGCCGAGGAACCAAATACAGTGAGGGAAAACAAGCAAACAGAAAAATCCCCGCTGCAGCTGCAGAGTAAAAGAAATAAAGGAATTTTGTATGTTACTGCTGGGAAGAGCAGAGGAGGGGAGTTGCAGCTGTGGGTGCAATAATAGGAGGGAAATTTATAGCAATCATTTTTAAATGCAGGGCACCAAGTCTAAACCCACAGCTTGCAAACACAAAAGTCCTTGCATAACATTTCTCGCTTCCAGGGGTGACATAGTGACCTGTAAATCACAGAGGAGCTTTTCAGTGACCCAGCAAGGGTGTTCTCAGTTAAAAAGGTTTAAGTAATGCACTTTACGAGTAGCTATGGACGTAAGAGAGTAGTTCTGGCAGCTTCTGATGGCATTTGGACAGATGAGCAAATAAAAATGTGTGCTATGTTGCCCAAGGCTTGGTGTTCTTTCTCCACCTAGAGCACGACAGGAGGAATGTTCTGCAGCCGCATTGAGCGTCCTGAGAGGTGACTCTCCTGCAGTGATACCCACTGTTTTGTCACTGACTGAATGTGTTCAACCTTCCTTTTTCACTCCAGAGTCTTGTCCTGCTCTCCCCTCTCTCTCTCCGGTTTCATTCACCGGGGTATCTCTGTGTATTTCTGTGCTGCAGAGTGATTAAAACCTGTCAGTGCTGTTCAGTCCTCCTCTGTGCTTGTGTTGCTTTACAGTCCTGTTCCAGGGTACCTAAAAGAGTTGGTACTTTCAAAGAGCTGCTCACTCTTCACAACACCCCACCATGCTCCGAAGGGCATGAAGATTTGACTGCTTTTATGTCCCTGTTGTGGCCATCCTCTTTCAGTGTCCCAGCTTATGCTGAAAGCTGGCTCCTGCCCCAGGGATGACCTGAGTGTGAGAGGAATAAGAGAATGAGGTCAGACACTACATCTTCCCTGTGGTAATGAAACGTGGTCCTGGGGGCTCCATCAGCTCTGCCCCTCTCTAGGGTGGGCAGTACTTCCCAGCTGGGAAGGTCTTACCTGCAAGGAGACATTCAGACATTGGTACCAATTACCCTGGAAAGGGAAAAAGTGGAACCAGGCACAACCACATCGGCCATAGTACCAGACCTGCTTACTGCCCACTGTGCTCTGCTCAAAAAGTGTCTAAAGAAAGTATCCATAGAGGGCAAATGGATGTTTCCTTATGGGGGAAAGTATTCCCAAGAGTCTGGCACTCAGCACCCTTCCTCCTGCTCTTCCAACCCACACCTCTAACACCAGCCACCATGCCAGTCCTTGTGCACTCTGTTCCTGCTCTCTTGAACCATCTTCTTCTCAAATTTGGGGGTTTCTTTTTTTCTGAAGGCAAGAGTTCCAAGAGGCTGCAACTGTGAACAGGCCATTCAGTCACTGCACTGCATTACAAGCCCCTGCCCTGATCCAAGGGGAGGGGTTATCTTGACCTTCAAGGATGCAGTTTGGGTGAAGAAAAACAATCAGCCAAGGGAATACTTGCTGTAATCAATAAAAGCATTAAAAACAATGGTATATATATGTAAGAAAATGAGGNACAGGCCATTCAGTCCCTGTGCACTGCATTACAAGCCCCTGCCCTGATCCAAGGGGAGGGGTTACCTTGACCTTCAGGGATGCAGTTTGGGTGAAGAAATAAACCATCAGCCAAGGGAATACTTGCTGTAATCAATAAAAGCATTAAAAACAATGGTATATATATGTAAGAAAATGAGGACAGCTGTCCTGAAAACTGCTTCCCCCCCCCACCCCCCACCTTTGGGATTCACAGGGCCTGAGAATTTCAGGCCATGTAAGCAGAAGTGCAGCCCTTGTAAAGATATGTAATAAATGTCTTCATACAAAGCAGAAGAGATGTTGCCCTTCTTCAGTGAATATTGCAAGGGTTTGGACATGGCTGCTCCATGGCTTACCACAGCTGGCAAGTGACTTTTATCCCTTAAACTGTAGCGCAGGCAATTTTTCCAGTGTGTTCACAGCATATCAGAGGCCATGTGCAGCCTTCAGCTGAGATCACAGTATGCTCTACATCCATTTAACATCTATTCCCAGAGGTTGCAACACTGCAGACTTGGCTTTTCCTTTACAAAGCACTCAGGCAAAATGTGCTCTAGGGTCTGAAAATTTGCAGGGCTCTGGAAGGGGTTCAGCAGGGTCAGTGTTACCATTCCCAGGCACATGTGAACCCCAGGGTTTTCTGAACCTCTGAAAAGCACCAGCACCCAAACTGCCTACATGATGACCTGGGTTAGTCAGGAATCTCATCCATCCCATCAGCTTGAGCTGTCAATGTTATTCTCTACATAAGATGCTCGTTTTCACACTTAAACCAGGATCTCATTTTCAAAGGTTCATCTACCAACTCATTTTGGGCCACAGACAACTAAAATTGTCCAAGCAGCCCCCAGGCAATGTGCCACAATACTCTAATACCTGGCACAGATAGGCAAGAGGTGGGAAGTGGCATTATCAGCCAAACAAAAGAAGGTGCAGAGGAAAGAGCTGAGGTTTCACAGGTGCTGCTACCTAATTTCACATCCAATCAATGCTTATCTTTCAGTCTTTGGAGGTAATCACTGGTTTTAACTTGTCGGTGCAGGCTGGCTTCTCAGGCTGAGTGCATTCCCTGGCCAAACCTAAAGTCTTCCAACTGCAAAGGGAAGTTCAGCTCCAGAGCAAAGACCTGTTACGTGACCCTCAGTCTAAAGGCCCTACACTGTACAAAAATCCAGAGCTGAAACCTGTAGCCTGAGCCCTCCTCAGGTCTCTGAGCATGACTGCTGCATCCCTGGCTTCCCACACGAGGCATCTCCTGAGCTTTGCAGCAAGTACACCACTGGCCCAGAAGTGGCACACACTCCCCCCAGGCTGGATATGTGCTGGACATGGCACTCTGTGCTCAACCAGTCACAGATGGGGACAGACAAGGGATGGGGAATCACCAGGGAAAAGGAGCATCAATTTATTTGTCTTCCCCAGCCTTTAGCTGGGCTGCAGGAGTGCTCAGGACCAGACACACACTATTTGCCACATCAATACAACCTCAGGAATGACAGCTGTTTTATTTGACCTTGTTAATCCAGCTATTTAGTCGAATGTAAGTAAACAGGAGCTGTAGGTGAGCCTGCATCGATATACCTGCTCAATATCCAAGCACTGCTAACAGGACATTTTTTGCAGCTGTGACTTTAGAACCACTTCTGGTCTAGAACCACAGCAAAATTCCCATGACATTCCAGTGAAGACAACTGCTTAGGAAAGCAGTTTATATGGGGAAAAAAACAAGCAAGCTCTTTTTCAGGCATTGGCATACTGATTAAAGTGCCATGTATCTTGCCTTAGGGTGCTCACTGTGGCTGCCCATTTGTTGAGAGAGACAAAGGGCAGAGAGAGCATGCGTGGGAAAGTGCACAGAAAGGGGCTGGGATGGGCATGTGCTGCTGTTCAGCCTCTGCAGAGATGGTAGTGGTCGGTTTTAATGATTGTTACCAAAGGCAGACCAGAAATCCCTCTTCATCTTTGTGCAAATACCTCCCCCAGTCATAGAATCACAGAACAGTTTGGGTTGGAAGGGACCTTGAAGATCACTGTGTTTCAACTCCCCTGCCATGGGCAGGGACATCTTCCACTAGACTAGATTACTTAGAGCCTAATCCAACCTGGACTTGACCACTTTCAGGGATGGGGCATCCACGACTTCTCTGGGTAGCCTGTGCCAGTGTCCCACCACTCTCACAGGAATTTCTTCCCAATATCTAATCAAAAACTGTCCTCCTTTAGTTTAAAATGGTTCCCCCTTGCCCTATCACTATTTGCCCATGTGCAAAGTTGGTCTCCCTCTTTTTTATTAACTCATTTTTAGTACAGAAAGGCCAAAGTAAGGTCTCCCCAGAACTTTCTCCAGGCTGAATAACCCCAGCTTGCTGAGCCTCTCTCCAGCCCTTGGATCATCTTCATGGCCTTCTCTGAACCTGCTCCAACAGGTCCATGTCTTTTCTGTGCTGAGGATCCCAGATCTGGAGGCAGCACTGCAGGGGTTTCAGGAGGGCAGAGTAGAGGGGCAGAATCACCTCCTTCACCTACTGCCCACACCGCTTTGGATGCAGACCAGGACACTGCTGGTTTCTGGGCTGCCAGTGCCCCTTGCTGGGTTGTGTCCAGCCTCTCACTCACCAGCACTCACAATTCCTTCCCAGCAGGGCTGCTCTCAGTAAGTCCTCCCAGTCTGTGCTCATGTCTGGGATTGCCCTGACCCAGGTGCAGCACCTTCCACTTGGCCTTAATGGACCTCATAAGGTTCTCATGGTCCCACTTCTCCAGCTTGCCCAGGCCCCTCTGGGTGGCCCCTTCTTTCTCTTGTGTCTCNCTGGAGGCAGCACTGCAGGGGTTTCAGGAGGGCAGAGTAGAGGGGCAGAATCACCTCCTTCACCTACTGCCCACACCGCTTTGGATGCAGACCAGGACACTGCTGGTTTCTGGGCTGCCAGTGCCCCTTGCTGGGTTGTGTCCAGCCTCTCACTCACCAGCACTCACAATTCCTTCCCAGCAGGGCTGCTCTCAGTAAGTCCTCCCAGTCTGTGCTCATGTCTGGGATTGCCCTGACCCAGGTGCAGCACCTTCCACTTGGCCTTAATGGACCTCATAAGGTTCTCATGGTCCCACTTCTCCAGCTTGCCCAGGCCCCTCTGGGTGGCCCCTTCTTTCTCTTGTGTCTCCTGCCCCTCTCAGCCTCCTGTCACCAGCAAACATGCCGAGGCTGAGCTCGATCCCACTGTCCGTGTCATTGGCAAAGACACCCAAGAGCCCCAGTCCCAAGGCTGAACCCGGAGGGACACCCTTGGACTCAGCATCCACCTGGACTGGCCACAACTCTCTGGCTGCATCCAGTCATCATCCACTTCAAGGTGGTGAACAACGTGATTACACACCACAGATGCCACTTCCTTCAGAAGAGCTTCTCTCACACTATGCTTTCAAAAACTGCAGCAAATGTGTGCACTTCTTGGGCCAGCAATTGATCCCTTTCCTAATAATTTCAAACATTCCATGTCAGTTGATGTTACAGCCAGCCCTTGCTGCAGGCTCCCTCCAAGCTAGTGCATTTTCAAGTCTTAGCAGTAATTTTGTCTCATTTTACTGAGGAGAGTAAAGGAATGAAATGCAGGCTCTTTCTGTGGTAAATGAGACCTGGAAAATCACTGTGCCCTGCGAGACCAGCTCACTGAGACTGCAGCACCATGGCTGTAAAGTCTCCTGACTGCTGCAGTGTGCTCCTGGCCCATCTTTGGAGTCTCTCTGGGATCAGGCTGGAGGGTGTCTGCAGTCTGGGAGCTGGGGGGCAGCGAGGTGTGGGTGGCTGAGGTGTGGGTGGCTGAGGTGAGGGACCCCCAAGTCCCTTTGCAGCTGCCAGCCCACTGCCAGCAGCTGCTCAGGCTCCTCCACAGCGTCCACGGGGAGCTTTTTAGCTGCTCAGCACAACAAGAGGCAATATGGGCCAGAGAACTGAACTCAGCAGTGCACTTCTGAGCCCAACGAGTGCCAGGGGCTGCAGGAAAGCTGTTCCAGGTGCAGCGGTAAAAAAGCTTTCAGAAGCATCACTGAATGGAGAGGGGAGCCTGTTTAATTTAGGATCAGCTGAATGGCTGAGTAAGCTCCTGACAGCTGTGGAGTTACTGAGCTATTGCTGCAGCTTCAGCTGCCTTGTCCTGGCAGAGCTCAGGTTCTCTCCTTATGACACTGCCACCTTCCAGCTCTCTCACTGCCACCTCGTACCAACAAAGTCAGCAGGAACTAGTGCTCTTCCTGTGGTTGTTTTAAATACATTTTAATCTCGTGGGGAAAGAGCCGTCCAGTATTACTCCAGCATTCAGCATTGCTCAGCTTTGAAACTCCAAAACTGGGCTCCTGGGAAACTCCCTTTGCCTTGTGCTAATCCAGAGGTGTACAGTAAATCCCTTCCAGGACTCTGGTTGTGCTACACCCAAAGGACATTTCAACAGCCACCAAGTGTTGCGTAGGTTTCTTGTAACAGATTTACACCCCTAGTGTGACCGAGTTATTATTATTTCAGCTAGAGCTACTTTACAGGACTAAAACTAGTACTATAAATACTATCGATTTTGGGCACTGCCCTGCAAAAAACCACAGTTCTCCTGGATGCTGTGAACACTTATTTCTTGCTAAGCTCCAGGGAAATGCTGTAAGAGCATATAGCTTAGCAACAACGCCGACCTTTATCTCTAAGCCTCATTGCTTCCTTAGTCAGGTGGCAGCAAAGTCTGTTGTTGCAGTTACCGTCCTGAAATCAGGAGCTAAAACAACAATGGGAAGAATTCACACGAGGCAGCACAGCCCTTGAGCTGCGTCAGAGCCAGCAGCTTTGATGCCTGTGCTTTCACAGGACTGACTAAACAGATCGATTAGATCTGTACCAGCCATTCTGCAAGTCATAATTGGAAAATAATGTTTTCACAGGATTAGAGGTTCTTGCTTTGAAAATGAGCAGCTTGGCTTTGGGTAAAATTTTCCAAGGCACCTGTGTGTGATGCAGGGAGCAGAGCCTGATTTCAGCACAGGTCATGAGACCCGTGGCAGCTCACCTGGCCTCTGAAGGGTGATGGTGGCAGTGGGGAAATGATAGCTTGGGCTTGGGTTTCACCTCACCTGGGTGCCTCTAAACCTGCTGGTTTCTCCTGCCTTTGCTTTTGGGGGTGTATCTGCTCCTCTCCCCCTTACCTGTGGTAACTAAGCCTCTCTGATAAAGGCCACAAACACAGGTGCAGGCNCTCCCAGTCTGTGCTCATGTCTGGGATTGCCCTGACCCAGGTGCAGCACCTTCCACTTGGCCTTAATGGACCTCATAAGGTTCTCATGGTCCCACTTCTCCAGCTTGCCCAGGCCCCTCTGGGTGGCCCCTTCTTTCTCTTGTGTCTCCTGCCCCTCTCAGCCTCCTGTCACCAGCAAACATGCCGAGGCTGAGCTCGATCCCACTGTCCGTGTCATTGGCAAAGACACCCAAGAGCCCCAGTCCCAAGGCTGAACCCTGAGGGACACCCTTGGACTCAGCATCCACCTGGACTGGCCACAACTCTCTGGCTGCATCCAGTCATCATCCACTTCAAGGTGGTGAACAACGTGATTACACACCACAGATGCCACTTCCTTCAGAAGAGCTTCTCTCACACTATGCTTTCAAAAACTGCAGCAAATGTGTGCACTTCTTGGGCCAGCAATTGATCCCTTTCCTAATAATTTCAAACATTCCATGTCAGTTGATGTTACAGCCAGCCCTTGCTGCAGGCTCCCTCCAAGCTAGTGCATTTTCAAGTCTTAGCAGTAATTTTGTCTCATTTTACTGAGGAGAGTAAAGGAATGAAATGCAGGCTCTTTCTGTGGTAAATGAGACCTGGAAAATCACTGTGCCCTGCGAGACCAGCTCACTGAGACTGCAGCACCATGGCTGTAAAGTCTCCTGACTGCTGCAGTGTGCTCCTGGCCCATCTTTGGAGTCTCTCTGGGATCAGGCTGGAGGGTGTCTGCAGTCTGGGAGCTGGGGGGCAGCGAGGTGTGGGTGGCTGAGGTGTGGGTGGCTGAGGTGAGGGACCCCCAGGTCCCTTTGCAGCTGCCAGCCCACTGCCAGCAGCTGCTCAGGCTCCTCCACAGCGTCCACGGGGAGCTTTTTAGCTGCTCAGCACAACAAGAGGCAATATGGGCCAGAGAACTGAACTCAGCAGTGCACTTCTGAGCCCAACGAGTGCCAGGGGCTGCAGGAAAGCTGTTCCAGGTGCAGCGGTAAAAAAGCTTTCAGAAGCATCACTGAATGGAGAGGGGAGCCTGTTTAATTTAGGATCAGCTGAATGGCTGAGTAAGCTCCTGACAGCTGTGGAGTTACTGAGCTATTGCTGCAGCTTCAGCTGCCTTGTCCTGGCAGAGCTCAGGTTCTCTCCTTATGACACTGCCACCTTCCAGCTCTCTCACTGCCACCTCGTACCAACAAAGTCAGCAGGAACTAGTGCTCTTCCTGTGGTTGTTTTAAATACATTTTAATCTCGTGGGGAAAGAGCCGTCCAGTATTACTCCAGCATTCAGCATTGCTCAGCTTTGAAACTCCAAAACTGGGCTCCTGGGAAACTCCCTTTGCCTTGTGCTAATCCAGAGGTGTACAGTAAATCCCTTCCAGGACTCTGGTTGTGCTACACCCAAAGGACATTTCAACAGCCACCAAGTGTTGCGTAGGTTTCTTGTAACAGATTTACACCCCTAGTGTGACCGAGTTATTATTATTTCAGCTAGAGCTACTTTACAGGACTAAAACTAGTACTATAAATACTATCGATTTTGGGCACTGCCCTGCAAAAAACCACAGTTCTCCTGGATGCTGTGAACACTTATTTCTTGCTAAGCTCCAGGGAAATGCTGTAAGAGCATATAGCTTAGCAACAACGCCGACCTTTATCTCTAAGCCTCATTGCTTCCTTAGTCAGGTGGCAGCAAAGTCTGTTGTTGCAGTTACCGTCCTGAAATCAGGAGCTAAAACAACAATGGGAAGAATTCACACGAGGCAGCACAGCCCTTGAGCTGCGTCAGAGCCAGCAGCTTTGATGCCTGTGCTTTCACAGGACTGACTAAACAGATCGATTAGATCTGTACCAGCCATTCTGCAAGTCATAATTGGAAAATAATGTTTTCACAGGATTAGAGGTTCTTGCTTTGAAAATGAGCAGCTTGGCTTTGGGTAAAATTTTCCAAGGCACCTGTGTGTGATGCAGGGAGCAGAGCCTGATTTCAGCACAGGTCATGAGACCCGTGGCAGCTCACCTGGCCTCTGAAGGGTGATGGTGGCAGTGGGGAAATGATAGCTTGGGCTTGGGTTTCACCTCACCTGGGTGCCTCTAAACCTGCTGGTTTCTCCTGCCTTTGCTTTTGGGGGTGTATCTGCTCCTCTCCCCCTTACCTGTGGTAACTAAGCCTCTCTGATAAAGGCCACAAACACAGGTGCAGGCTTGTCTGTCATCCACATTATGAACCTGCATGTTCACATCAAGACAGGGACAGCCTGACCAGGACTGGCCCCCACCTCCTGCTCACGACAGGGAATGCTTTGTGTAAAGCTGGAAAGAACATGCCACAGCAGGGATACCTGGACAGGGCAGAGTGGACCCCTGTGAGCTAAACAAAACCCCATGGCAAAACTGCAGTCTCCTAGCCCAGCTCTGCCTCCCTGGGGAGGCAAAGAGGGGTTGCAAGCAGTCTCCACTGCAGCCTGCTGGCCTCCACAGGAGCTGCCTCCTGCCACGGGATGCTGCAGGGAGCCAGGAGAGCAGAGCTTGCACTCCACAGCCACTCTTAGCCAGGCACACTGCACAAAGCTCCTGTTTTCATGAGCTCCTGAGGTGTCACATTCCCATCCCCTCTCAGGGCCTCCCTGTAACTGTCCTGCTTCTCTCTAGCAGGAGTGTGCCCAGGAATATCACCCCACAACTTGAGCTGCTCTGGTAACACTTCCCTAAGGGCTGCCATGCCAGTATAGGGTCAGGCAGCTTTTCCCAAGCTATTCCTCTTCTCTCTCTCTCTCCCAAAACAGATCCCACATCTGAGTCCCCTTATGGGCAACCCCAGGATCTCCACATCTCCGAAATGATGCAGCAGGTCCCCCTGGCATCACCCAGCATCTGTGCACTGAGGTGAATAGAGGCAGCACAACCCTCGGCACCTGGTTGCATGTGCCAGTAAGAGTGACAAAGGCACAAAACCCCGACGTGATTTACATTGCTGGGGGCTCCCTGCTGCTCAGAGTGTCCCAGGGAGGGACAGGGCACTGCACCCACACTGCAGAAGAGAGAGATGCAGACTCCAAAAGTGCCAACCACATCGCTGTGGCTGACATCGCTGCTTCTGGAGTTCAGGGGGCACTCATCACCCTGCTCTGGGCTCTACCGGGCTCACGACGCCCATCCCATGAACTGGGTCATGGCAAGAAACGCTGGATAATGTCCAGCTCAGTTTCTGGCAAGGATTTATAGCGCTGCGGTGGGTGAGGTGAGCCCTTCCAGCCGAAAGCCACCGGAGGGAGCCCCAGCAAAGCAAATGAAAGCTCACGGGAGCTCCTGCATCCCTCTAGAGCCGCGGCTTTCACCCGGGCATCCCCAGAGCCTCCGGAGTCCGGGGGGGTATTTCGCAGGGGTGTCACGGAAAGCAAACCGAGAGCAGCATCACTGCTGTTTCTTTACTAAACCACAGGGCACGGTGATGCAGGAGAGCCTTAGAGCACCCACTGAGTATCCGAGCAGCTGTGCCACAGCTTGTTCACCTGCACTTCTGACCCACACCTGGCTCAGGAGAACTCCTGGCAGCGTTGGGGGAGGTTTGTCTGACACAGGGAAGCAGTAAGAAGCCTGTTGTAGGTGTAGCGTGCCTTGCCTTTCTTCAGGCTGTTATGACTTGGGCTGTTCTGCTAAACAAAAGTTCTTCTGGAAACGTATTTCAGGATACATCTGGCATGGTCCCTTTATTGTGAATGTGGAGCTGTGAGCAGAGTTCAACTGCAGACAGCAAAGGGAATATGCAGTAGGTTCCCCCACCCCACTACAACAACTTGCTCTGATATTCCTGCTCTGGCTCACTGGCATAAACACCTCTTGTTTTTAGATTTAATATTTGTTGATAAGAAAAGCTCCACTCTGAGGGTACAGTCCCACGATGGGCTTGAGCTGAACAACTTTGCTGCTACAGAAAGGGAGGAGCCTTCTGTCTTCCTCCTATCCTTCCTGATTTCCAACCCTCCTCTCACCCTGTGCTCCCATCTGTGCAGTGCAGCTTCATTTCCCCTTGCAAATTCGAACTGCAAGATAAAGTGATTCAGCTTGGCCATTTGAGCCAGTTCACGGCGCTTATGATGCAGTCAGGCAAGCATGTGAGATGGAACAAAAGAAGCACTGGGAAGGGTGGAGGGAAACCTGCCCCTTACACCGGGGCTGAGCTCACGTTAGCCAAGCTCCTGCTGTCCCAGGGAACCAGAACCGAGTGCAGCCAGCTGGAGCCAGGCTGAAAACAAACAAAATTATGGGCCAGGAGATCTGCAGGATGCTTTGTTATGCAAAGAGCTTGCATGGGCTCAAGAGGCACCAGACAAGTCATTGGAGGAGAGATATGATAAGAATTTTCCACCAAACTCTCCTTTCACTGCCTTTCTGTCCGCTTGGTCCCCTGAGTGCCACAAAGTACTTGGGGAGCAGCAAGCAATACCTGGAGAATTTTTCCAAGAGTACTTGGAAAGGTCCAGAGAGATCAGCTTCTCCCACAAAAAGCTGCTTGGGACGACAGGGACAGCGCAGAGAGGAAGTTTCCTCAAAGAAGCAGCTGGATTTGCTTGCTAGATGGGATTTCTGATTACTTTCCAGGCAATCCTTTCTGCTCCTGGGGCGTGCAACAGTGGGGAGGTGGGTCAGGGACAGCCTTGGGGCAGCACCTTGCAAGGCTGGGAAAGGAGGTCTGAGACAGGAGAGCCAGGATTACACTCACAGGGACAGGCATGGAGAGTAGAAGAAAAAAGGTTTTTCTCCTTCTTCTGGTGAACAGGGATGACATTCCTCCATGGCCACAGTGCAGTGATGTTGACCAGTTGTCTTCATTCGGGGAAAGCACAGAGAGAGGGCAAGGGATGAGGCTCTCCTTGGAAAAAAACATCCTCCTGGTCTTAGAGCTCTCCTGCTAGGTGGGTATCTCTACTGACTTCTCTTCAGGGTTAGGCTAACACACATCCTGAACAGAACTTGAATTCCTGCCTAGAAACAGCGGGGCTGGGGGCTACAGAGGAAGAAAACGGAGAAAGCAAGTGATTTGCACACAGATAAGGAGAGTGTAAGCAACAGGGTGCAAAAAAATCAAACCTCATGGCCAGCTAAGAGTTCCTGCTGTTTTTTGTGTGTGAGTGAGGAGACTGAGCAAGTGCAGCCTGGAGAACCCTCCCTCTGAACCACCAAGGCTGCTCCCAAATTCTTATCCTGATTCCAGACATCTCCTGTCCATCTTGATGCTGGGGAAATTACCTGATATCTGTGTCTTCTCTGTAAAGGGAGGAGGATGGAATTTTTGTCTACCTTGTAAGGTAAGAACAAGGAGACAGGACTTCTTATAAAAAGGAACTGCCATAGTAATGGTCTTGACCCCAGACTACACAGCAGCTTGCTGGACCAAAGTGCCAAACACAGCATCAAATACTGTATTGAACTTGAAAGCCCTGCAGCTTTATTAATTTTTTCCTGGTTTACAATTGTAAATCTCTCTCTAATAGCAATAGTTAACAAATGAGCAGTGTTTCTAATCAGAGGTTGGGTCTCAAAAACTCTCCAAGGAGAAGTTTCCCTAAGACACATGACTCTGCCAATTATACTCTGCAGTCTATATTAATTGACTCAGCATTCCTTCTGCTCTTCCCTGCTATTCATCCCACCCCACTGTCTGCCCCTCATGCCAGAATAGTTCAATTTACTTTCACCCACAGCATCAAAGCAGTGCCCTCACACCACTGATGGTGATTAGTGCTCAACTGTGGGGGACCTGGAGGCCTCAGAGAGGGTCTGTCCCCATGTGCTTGGTGGCAGAGTCCTTCAAGCCTGCATATGTTGCCCTGAGAGATGAACCAAAGCCACAGTCAGTCCATATGGAGGACACAGCTCCAAAGACCTCACTCTTCCCTCTGCTGTGCTCTGTAGCATTTACAGGGGTTGATCTTTGATAAGATCTGCTTATATAACCATGGTGATTACTGAAGTATAGGCATGGAAGTAGATTAGATGAGATTACCAGCTACAGCTCCGTTCTAATGTACACGAGCTGCCTTCTCAGATTAATTTTTTGACGTTACATCTTAAATCAGTTCTCTTTCCTCACGGTTGTGCCTTGTTCCAAGAGGTGTCAAGCAGAGAGCTGGAAAAATTGTTCCAAAGGCCTGCTGGCTGTGGGTCATTAACTATCCCCACGTATGCGCTGTCAGTAAAACCCCTTTAACCTGAGAAACCAAGTCCCATGCACTGGCCTGGAACTCCAGGTATTTCTTTCATGAACACAGAGTTCTGGGCACTGAGGAAAAGAAAGAGCTATTTGCCACTGAATGCACTAAGTACTTCATGTACCGACCCCCTAGATGTGCTTCTGTGTTTGTTTTAACATTTTTTTCTGTATCCAAGCACTGCTGTCTTTTGTTTCACAGCTGTTTTTTTCCCCCACCTTTCCTCCTCGCTCTGCCTCTCTTAAAACTGGCTGCTTCCCTCCTTATTTTTATCCCTCGCCTCTTTTCTCTCCAAACCCAATCTGGGCAGCACCATTTTGTCCTCACCAGGTTTTAGCTGACACCCAGTGATGACACTGGGCCTTAAGAAGGCAGAGCAAAACAGGAGGGTTTTGTGGCATGGTCAGATTTCTGCTTGTCATTTACAGGGGGTGCATTTCCAACATGGGAGCAGCTGGTTTGTTTTCTAACAGCATCTCCAGGTCAAGCTGCTTGCCTGGGAAACACGGATCTCATGGTCAGCAAGGCTTCAGCCCAGCAACTGAGTTATAGCTCTAAGTTAAAGACACACTCTGGAAAATGTTTCTTACCCTCAGCAATGTATCACACAAAGGGATATCTAAAATTAATGGGGTCTTCACGAGGTAAGGACCGAGAAATCAGTGCATTGAAAATGTATTTTAATTCCTTAGAAAAAATATATTGTGACATATCTTAGCTGGAGGCTTTAACAAAAGCGTTAAAGCAAAAAATCCAGTGCAAGTTTTTGTTGGAAGTAGTAGGGAGCAGTGGAGAGCAGGTGAGCTTTACATCCCAAAAGGGTATGGAGAGAAAGAGCATGAGGACTGTCCCTGTCCTTTGACAGGACATCTCTGCATCAGCTCAATCCAGATGAGGAATTTCGGGAGGTGTAAGGCTGGGAGCACCTTGGAGCACCTTGGACTAGTGGAAGGTGTCCCTGGTGGGAACCGGGTGATCTTTAAGGTCCCTCCCAACATAAAACTGTGATTCTCTGAGCAGTCCCACGGGCTGCAGCTGGGGCTGCGAGCCCTACAAAGCATACTGGTTTATATTTCGTGGGCTTCCTAAATATCTAAGGAATTAATTTTACTTGTAACACGCCGACCTCTCAGCCTTGGAGCAAAGCAAATAAGCTTCTTCCACCACGTGAGTTTAAACCTGGATCGCCACCCCTTGTTGCAAGTGATGTATAGTGTTGGGATCTCTGTATTTGCTGCTACCCCATGAAAGAAAAATCCCTTAAAATAAATAGTTATAATAAATAAATTCAGTTAACTGGGTTCAACCCTGCAGCTTTTGTCTCATAATTCCAAGAGGCTTTCCCCCCCCTAAAAAAAAAAATTATCAGGAAGGATTTGGTCCTGCCCTCCATAAGAAATGAACAGAGTTTGGTCCTGCTCTCCACAAAAAAAAGTGCTCAGGAAAAACTTGGCCCTGCCCTCCACAAAAAAAGTTATCAGGAAGAATTTAGTCCTGCCCTCCACAAGAAACGACGAGGAAGAACTTGCTCCTGCCCTTCACTCTGCTTTTAACTCAGCTAAAGTTTTACTCTGCAGCTTGCACAACTTTATAAAATC
>VXBX01000152.1:222896-307672 GCA_013400415.1 Scytalopus superciliaris | reverse complement strand
AAAAAAAAAAAAAAAAGCTTACTCTTAAAATTATTAACTATATTCATGGAAATGGCTTTATTAAATGAATTTATTTTGCTTATGTGTCTTTTCTCTGTAATGTAATTTTTCTCTTCCCTGAATTATTTTCAGTACTGTGTTGGCAGTAACTTGAAATACCCTTAGAGTATAACTTTAAACAGGTGGTTTATAAAACATGAGAGAGGTGCAACTGTGTCAGCTGTAAAGCAGATTTTATTGCCTGGACCAGGGGCTGCATGAACTCTGACACAGAGCTCCTGTAGTGTAAATTTTCAGATCATTTTTCACGTTCCTTCCCATCCCACCACTCACTGAAACTGCTGTAAAGACAAGAATGGAGAACCAGAAGGGTAAAACCGTGATCACTTCTGTGTGGTGGATCGTGAAACCACTCTGGGTGAAGCCAGTTAGATACTGGCTGTAAGTCAGGGGGAAAAGGAAATGGGTATGGACAGGTTTGCTGTAATACTTCCCTGTACAGTTTTGGTGTGGATTTCTTTTCTGTGTTAACTTCTCCACATCAAGATAAAAGACATTTAGGGCATATGCTTTTTTGCATATTAATGTTTTCTATTCCAGTATGTAACTAGTTTATTTTTTTTTTTCCTTGCAGAGTCAACTGTTCATTTTATTTCAAAATCGGAGCTTGTCGCCATGGAGACAGATGTTCTCGGTTGCACAACAAACCAACATTTAGCCAGGTTTGTTTCCCTTTTTTCCTCTTTCTCGTGGAAATATATTCTGGTTTCTTTAAAATGTAGACTCTTAGATACAAGTGAATAATTATCGAGCTCCAGATTAACTCGTTCACTTTTGAGCCCAGTTTATCTGGGTCTTTGCTTTTTTTGGGGTATTCCATTTACTTCTTCCCAGCATTTCTAATTATCTCCTGTCACCCTTAATGGCTGCAGGAAGCGATGCTGTTGTAAGCTTGCCTGTAGTAGAGACCAACCAGTGCTAACTTTCAGGTGAGTGTGCCTTCTCAGTGGTGTTCAGGCACTTAAACCATCCCAGATTTTTTAAAGCACAAACAATGGCAGCACGTTCCACCTGTCCCAGAGGTGGGAACTTTAATCTCCTACACCTATAATAGAAGAAAACTAATTAAGGAATGAAAGTGACTCATCTGTCATTACATTTGCTCTCTGACCCAGGCTCTTAAGTTTCAAGAGTAATTTGTATATTTCCTTTGAACGTGGAAAAAAGGGTTTATTGAAAACAACTTGCCTGGTTGCTGAGGGTGCATTGTCAATTGACAGACAGATTATTGAATCTTTGGCTGAGAGAATATTAGAGACGTGATGTGTGACTGCATATCTGCCAGAAATAAAAAATAAACTTTAAAAAGTGCAGTGAGAGACAAGGTTTTTATTATTATGAGCTCTATAGTTTTCACAAAATACGTTTTTTGAGAACTGTATGTTTTCCCCTCTATCACTGCTGATTGTCAAGGTACACAGATAAATAGATTTCTTTGGGGATATTGTACACAAGAAGTAGTGCTTTTGAAAGTCGTTGCATTATCAGCAGTTTTAACTACAAAGATAAAAGTTTTCTTAACAGTCTTTTGCCAAGTTCATTTTATCTGCCTTGGAGCAGAATTGGTGAGAATGGTGGGCTGATGGCTTAGGGAGAAATTAGGGAGGCAGGTACTATCCATGTGACAAGTTCAGAGCTATGGTGCTCCTCAAGTTAAACTGTGAGTGGGCAGAGGGAGTTTTAGGGGGGGAACGTGAAGGTCACTGATTCACAGTGGCTGCTGCTGGTACTTCAGCTACAAAAACGCTTCCCTGCTGATGGGAGCTCAATAATTTTTAATGCAAATATTTTATTTCAGAAAGAATATTGTACATTTTCGAAACTATTCCATGTTGCTGACCTACATGCAGCACATGCTGAAATGTGATTGGTTATGTAGAGGCCTGAATTTAGGTCAGTGGCTACTAGAAAATATTTCTAAATCAGACAAGTTCCACAGTAGTTGTCTTTTAAGTTAAAAAAACTACCAAAAACCTAACAAAAAGCCCCCACCACCTCTAGATCTTTTTTTTTTTAACTACAAAGCTTTGCAACTACAACTTCCTCTCTATCTGTGCAGCTTTAAGCTCTGCTTTAGACTGTTTAGCAGTGCCAGCTGAAGTGGGTTGGCAGGGAATGTCCCACTCACCCCGGGATGTCTGGGGCTGCACAGCATCGTACCTGGCAAGTGTGCAGGGGTCACTGCAGAAATCTTTATTTGTGTGCAGGTTGTTAATCAGCTGTGATAGAAAACAGAAGAGCGGAGATCTTACTTGAAATATTTTTACCTTGTGCAGCTCTTGCTGGTGCAGCTACTTTACAGAAGAGCTGTGTTAGGAAAGGTCACGCAATCCGGGGTGATCAAATTACCGCCAGTCAGCAGAAACACCCTAACTAGTTGCATGTTTCTGGCGCTCTCCAATTGTAGGCTAAAACGTGGGTAGTTTAAACCTGGGCCATGGAAGCACAAAGCTTTGGTTGGTATGACTGTACCCATTAGAAAATATGTGTGATTTTTAAATGTGATGTTTTGGATTTTTTTTTTTTTTTTAAATGTGTTAAATGGGCAGCATGTGTAGGTGTGACATTGCTGGTCCTGTGACTTCTTTAAGCTCTGAATTCTTACTGTGACTAATAATAAAAATGTGTAAGCTAAAATTACTTGGGGATTGCGATTCATACTGACTAACATTGAGCTTGTATTTTAAGTAATCAAATTTCAATTTTTGAGCTGCTTACAGTGATATGGACGTTTGGAATTTTTTTGTAATATTAGTTTACTAACTTAAACATGGTTTGTTTTTTCAGACAACTTGATTTTAAGAAGAACGGTACAAATGTAAGGTTTCAAGTCTGCCTGGGCTAATTCTTCAAGTAAAAAGCAGAAGGGCTAAAAGGATATTGTCCTTATTTGAAGGATCGGAAACATGTGAACCTATGATGCTATTATATTATTTAAACAGAAATTCCACCAAGAAATTCCTGATGCACAAAACGAGACGTAGCTGTTGCCTAAAGGCCTTACTGTCTGGTGTAGCATTTTGGGGACTATGGCATTACGTATTACATGCTGTGCACATAACACTATTTTTTTCCCCCCTAGACTTGCAATAGTGAATCTGGTCTCGAAAGCTTAGGCATCTCCAGAACACCTCACGTGACATTTTAGGTTACTGTGCCTCACACCTCCCATTTTGAGGATAGCTGTTGAGACAAATGGCAGCTCTTTCTTGGTGGTTAATTAAAACTGTTTTCATAATATGATGGTCTGGATGCAATTTTGGAAGATACTCTGCAAATACAAAAGGAAGTCTTAGGGATAAAATATGACTTTTAGCTGTTTGCAAACAAGTTGTCTCTTTGCAATTGTCTATTATATGCACAGCAGCCAGTAGAATTCCCCTTTTTATTTTTTTTCCCCGCAGACCATCTTGATTCAAAACATCTATCGTAACCCCCAAAACAGTGCACAGACGGCTGACGGCTCACACTGTAAGTCCCACAGTTGGAGAAATTTTTTTAAAGAATGGTGTTAAAGAGCCCACTCCTAATTACGAGAAAATAATGTTGGCTTCTGAGCTGCTGACATAAAGCTGTTGCAAACAGGACAAGTGACGGAACTCTTCTTTGCGCACAGATCAGGAATCTGTGGAATGTGTGCAGTTCCAAATGCAGAAGTGACTCGGTGCAGATTCCCTTTTGCGTGGCAAAGTGAAACTTGATTTCTTAGTAAGGCTGCATTCTTTTTAAAGGGTTGAACTGCAGACATTTCTCAAATTCCTGATTTAACAAAAAAAAAAGAAAAAAAAAAAAAGAAAAAGGAAAAAAAAAGAACTATAGGTATATGTGTGATGTACGGTAAGTCTCCCAAAACTGGGTTTTTTCTTTCATCTTAACTTTTTTAGGAAAATGGAGATTTCATGTTATGCTGTAATTATTGTATTTCTTCCTTTTCTGCTAAGAAACCACTCAGTAAAACCAAATTCAAATTATTACGCTTTTGTAATGCAAATGGTTTGTGTCTGAATTCATGCAAAACCCCTCTGTAGTAATATCAGTGAATGGAACAAAATTAAAAAATACAATAATGGAGTATCATGAGATCTCTATTACTTTACAGTGTTAGGTTGATTTAGAAAGGTCACCAGCTAAGCGAAAGTTCTGCTTCTAGGGAGAGAATAACCACCTCTCTTTCAGCACAGACTCGGCTAAAGCGACCCTAAAGGAAACCAGTTTCTTGTTAAAATTATTTTCCATAATATAAAGTTGTTGCGTTTTGTATTTCAGACCATTGCCCTCTTGAACATTTACCGTAACCCTCAAAACTCTTCCCAGTCTGCTGACGGTTTGCGCTGTAAGTTCATACAAGTTCCTTCACTGGTTCCCTGGGCTTGATTGTCAGAGCTCAGTGTCGACTTAAGCTGGTCTGCCATTTTAGTTTAACAGATCAAACTGACCACGTTTCGTTAAATGTGTTCAAAATAAACACAAAAAACCCAAATTTTTTTGTCCCACTTACCCTCTTCCCCACTCCCAAAATGATGAGGGGAATCTGAATAGCAACTGCTAAATCCGAAAGGGTTGAAATTGTACTTCCCCAGTGAAGCAGTCTTGGTTGCACTGCTTTTTTCCCCATCATCTCTCTCCCTGCCAGTTGCCTGCATCCTAGGAATGGTTTTCTGTATGGTTTGTGCTGTCCATTAGGTTCCGCTGTCTAAAAGAGCAGGACAGTGACACATTGACTTCATCCAGAACAAATTTCCTGCTCTGTAAATGTAAGAGAACTTGAATTTGAAACTTCTCAGACTGCATGCAGAAATTTGTCCCAGGTTAATGCAGCTTCCATTTAGGGAGTGCACTTTGGAAGAATACACCATGACTGACAAACGCTTCCCTTCTGGCAGCTGTCCTTTTTGGATGGGTGCGTGCTTAAAATTCCTTCCACGCTTTGAAAATTCAAATCCCAAAGCCAAGCGGCATATTTACCTAAGAAAATATATTTTTTAAAAGTACTTTTGAGGAGGGGAAGGCATTTGGGTATGGTCATGAAGTAATTTAATGACTCCTCCTGAGACACAAATGGTGATAAGCAAACACACCTCCTGTGAGACTGACAGCAGTTAATGACCAGGACTGATCGGCGATTACTGATATATCACTGTAACTGAATCATCAATATTAGAATAAGATTAAAAAAAAAAAAAATAAGTTTTAGGACCAAAAAAGGGTCGGTGTTCTAACTAATATTTCTTGTTGAAGTGAGTATTGACTGTGTGGTAATAAAGCTTTGTTTGGCTATTCTTTTTTTTTTTTTTTTTTTTTTTTTTTTTTTTTTGACTGTTGAATTATAGACCAGATTAGTTACCAGCATTTGATTAGAAGTGCTTTGTGAAATCAGCCACTAACTTAAAAGCCAACGCTGTCTTTCCTGCTTCTAAAAGTAATAATGGCTCAAAGAAGTAATTTGAGTTTTTGTCATGCAATCAAGCTAGACATGCAATGAGCTGTGTAATTTTGTCTAGGTGCTTAAACAGTTCTGTTGGTTTGTAGGCTCTCTGGTTGCAGATGCTCAGTAGTTAATGCTGTTTCAGTAGACCAAAAAATTTCCCGTTGGGTATTTCCACTCTCTCCCTAAACTCTCAATGCGCTGGTAACTAATTTGCACAGAGTGACAGCAGTTTGGTCTGTGGAGCTGTTTAGATTTACAGCTGCAGGAGTCCTGAACAGATTCTCCAGTGTTGTAAATGCTGGTATCCAACTCTAGTCTGTTGTGACAAGCAAGTAGCTGTGTACCAGAGCCTGACTGTACCTCCTGGGGTAGAGCTGGAGCTCTGCAAGCAGTAGGTTTGCTGGAACTCCTGGCTCCTTGTTACTTTGATATTTGTCCCTACTTAAGTACTGCATGTATTTTTAAATGGATAACTTGGGTAGCTATTTAATGCTTTGTCATTGTTGCTTAACTGTCTTCCTTTCTATTGCCGTCGTAGAGGATTAACCTTAGTTTTGAACAGCAGTAGTTTCCTGAGTATTTTAATTAGTAATTGGGGCTTCTCAAGGTTCAGATACCAGTAGCCCTAAAATATGAATGTTTGTAAAGCCTGTGCATATGTATGCTTCCCACTTAAGGAAGACTTTGAAGTAGTCATTAACCAACTCTTGCTTACAATTTCCTAATTTGACAATGGAATCTCCTTAAAAGTTTTTAGCACTTTTCTATTTGGTAAAAAGTCATTATTCCCAGTGTGGCTCACAGAGCCCCTGCCTGATATCTTTAAAAACAACAACAACAAAAAAAAAAGCTTAGGTATTAGTAAGCTGTTATCAGTGGTGTTGGCAGAACCTTGAGAATATAGTTAAGTATTAAACTGCCTAGAAATACTGGTTTAATGTTTGATATTCCTTAATTTGCTATATAACCATGGGGAAGAAGAAGTTTCTTAAAAGCAAACATGCCTCAAATGCAGAGACCTTGCTAGCCTAAACTATAAACCAAATGCTCCTTAGCCTCTTCTGGAGGGGAGCTGGGTGGAAGAACAGGACCTGCAGCTCCACAGAGCATGGCTGGTTAATATTAGAACCTTTGAAGAAAAATGTAAACTTTGTCCAAGTGGTAATAATAGCCAAAAATGACTGAGCCCAAAGCATCTCTTTTTCTTTCATAGCAGCCTGAAAGTGAATAAACTCAGCTTTACTGGCTCAGTTTCTTGCCTTTCACAGTCTTTGAACTAAACCAGTAGTGTTTCTAATTTAAACACCAGCCTATTTTTTCTAGCATAAAATGCAGGGTTTGTTTTAAAACTGCTCTGCTTGATCTTAATAAGCCACTTAACTGCTGAAGAGCTAATACATTAAGATTTAATGTATACAGCTCATTTAAAGTGCTGTAGGCTGGTAGAAATAAACGAAATACATTTTTATACTTTCAATGCTTTGAAAAATAAAGTCAAACTTAACATTGTCTTTTTGTAGCAGCAGGCAAGCAGCACTCATTTTTTAAAGTCCAGCTTCAAGCATAAAATAATCTAACCTGAATATATGGCTGGCTTGTCTTGCACTAAAAGGTGTTCTGCAGGACTACAGAAAAACTTAAGTGGTATTCAAAATTAAACTAGAAAATTGCTCTCTCTTGCAAAGCATTATGGTACCCTGCTTTGAGGGCACTCAGAAAAGTGTGTCATTTCAAGAAGTATTTGGAGCAAATTTAAAAAAAAAATAAAAAAATCCGGGCTATGTTACGTTGCAAACTCAAATTTTAGTGGATATGCTGCAGAGATGGACATAAATTCTACCTTTAGGAAGAGGAACACTAAATTGCAATAATACTTTAAAATATGGAAATGTAACAAAGCACTTGCCTTCTGTTTAGGTAAAATTGTTAGTAGATAAAGAGTGGGACTGTACTTTAAATTTAAAGTGATATTTCAAAGGAATTCCTTTGAATTTGTGGCATACAAGCTTGGCTCTGATTAAAAGTTTCTTTGATTTGATCATATCAATGTAATGTTTTGACAGATACTTTGGGGACTCAAAACTCTTCACACATCCTTATTTTTCAATATTCCTATTAGTTAGCTCCATGCTATATGGTGTCTCTTATGCTCCAGACGGCCTCTCTAGATAGTTTTGTAGTATGATCAAAATCTCTTCCTCCTTATTTACAGTCTCTAATCAATATGACTCTTTGATTTTTGCAGGTGCCGTGAGCGATGTTGAGATGCAGGAACATTATGATGAATTCTTCGAGGTATGTAAAAATGCATTCCAAGTGCTAGTGGATCTGTCACCACAGATGAGTTAGATGGATGTAGTGGATAGCACAATTTGATGGACTCAGAGAAAAGCACTTAATTCCTCAGGTGTTCCTATAAAACCAATAGGTTGCAGTGCCAAATATTTCCTGGTATAACCTTTGGTTAGTTTGGTTTTAACTTTACTATTTGAAATAGACTTTAACCACAATCAGCAGCTTAAGCAATGTAGCATTGTGATTCTATAATCCTCTTCCTTTTTATGAATTCAAAATACACTGATTTCTGCAGAAACAAAGTAAGTGAAACTGTAGCATCAAGGTTTATGTGTTGTGGTTTTAGTGCATCTTATGTATTCTGTAAATACTCTTGGCATAATGTTTTACATAGGTTTTTATTGTATCTTGTTAGTGCTGTACTTACAGATGGACACAGTACAGGCCAAGCAAGTACTGAGTTTAAAATCAGAACTGTAAAATTGTGATTCTGCTTTTTCTCTAAGGAAAGTTGTCTTTTATACTTACAGCTAAATACAGCATTTCTGTAGTCAGACCTAATGTGCTGCAAACTTCTAATGGGTTGTTCTGTGCTTAGGAGGTCTTCACAGAAATGGAGGAGAAATACGGTGAAGTTGAGGAGATGAACGTGTGTGATAACCTTGGAGATCATCTAGTTGGAAATGTATACGTAAAGGTAGGATAAAGAGACATGTTTGTGTAATCACTAGGGGTGGAACTCATTGAGTTGCAGTTTTAAAAGCTACTGTATGCCTTAGATTTTGCAAGAGAAGCTCTCCAACATCGTGATTTAAAGTAGAAAGTGAAAATGTGAAAGGAGTCAAAATCTGTGTAATTTTCAGGAAGAGTCACACTTTTTTAAACATAGTTATGAACCATATGCTGGACTGTTTGGTGTGACAGGATTAATTGGGTTCTGTCTTGTCATGGTGCTGCACTTCTTTATGAGAGAGGTTTATTTGCAACAGCTGCATTTATTTTCTGACTTCCCAGGTAAACATAGTATCTTGTAACCCATTTATATTTGGCACTTGGCTAGGTGGGTGAAGGTGCAAACTGTAGCACTTGGGTTTAGCTTTTAAAAGTCATTGATACCTCTTGAATAACCCCTACAAAGTTGTCACCTGGAGGACTTGTATTGTGTGTGCACAGTGTTGGGGAGGTGTGAGAGAGTTTGTGTGAATAATTTGACTGTATGTTCCCTTAACTGGAAAGTATTTTCGCACCTGAACTTCTTGGCTCACAATCAGAAATAAAAGTTGCTGCAAGTAGTTAGCTGTGAAAAGGTGTTTTAAGTTTTACATTCATCATAAAACAGGATCAGATTTTTGTAAATTCTTATTTAAATGAATGAGAACTCCAGTTCTCATACAGATTTCTCTCAGACGTTTGAAGAAATCCATTACATCAGAGTGTTGGTGTTCCAGAAAGTACTTGTAAGCATTTCCTTGGTTTAAAGCTGTGCGAAGAAAACACAGTATCTTTTATTGACTTTTTCACTTGAGAGGCCAGATAGAATATAATTAAGAGGAAAATCAATGTTTTGATTAGCTCTGAGACCCATTTAATAAAAAGCTGACATACTTGATTTGATGGACTGTCTCAGAACCTCCGAAGCAGCTTTTAGTTCCATTACCGATCCTGAGCCTCGGATATCGCACAACTGACGGGATAGGAATCTTCAGTCTACTCCTGTTACTTCTCTGTAGCGTGAGAAAATGTTAATTTTGCTTTTAGTTTCGCCGTGAAGAAGATGCAGAAAAGGCTGTGATTGACCTGAACAACCGCTGGTTCAATGGGCAGCCCATCCATGCTGAGCTCTCGCCTGTGACTGACTTCAGAGAGGCCTGTTGCCGTCAATATGAAATGGGGTAAAACAGGCACTTCCTCTTGCCTTGGCAGTGCCTGTGATGTGTTTGCACAGGCAGGGAGGCTGCTTGGGTGTGGGTTTTACGTGTAGCTGAGTGTAGGAAGAAAACCGCTTCAGGTCACTGTAATGTGGAGGGACCTGCAGTGAAAGTTTTGACTTTTACCATTTTTTTTGGATTTTGACCAAGGAGTGAGTCACTGTCAGTAAGTGATAGTTGTAATTTACTGGCTTGATGTTAGAGGTGATTAACCTTTAGGTGGCTAAAAGTCCAAACAGGTACTGTAGGACTGGGAATTCTAACTGTGCCTCTTGAATTCTGTTTCAGAGAGTGTACACGAGGAGGTTTCTGCAACTTTATGCATTTGAAGCCCATCTCTCGAGAGTTAAGACGTGAGTTGTATGGGCGACGGCGTAAAAAGTAAGTTTCTTTTTAAACACTACTAAAATGGGTAAATTAGTGATCAGTTGCTGAAAAATCCGGAAGCAGAATCTTTAAGCTTAAGTCTTGTTGTTTTTTCTAATGCACTTCTGTCACATCCCAATGGAAAAGCATCAAGTAATGCTGGCAAGTGACCCGTTTAGAACAAAGTAGTAGGTCTCTAAATAAAAAAATGTGGTGCTTCTTGGTCTGCAGTGCTGTGCGTGCTCAGGGTAGGTGTGGCTTTAGAAGGCAGGGTTCAAGGAGAAGAAAATTCACTGAGTTTACTAAGTATTTAGGCCCTATCTGTGGTTCAGATCTCCAAACTGTACAGAAGGACATTACTTGGGAGAAGTTGTTTTTATGGCTCTCCTGTTTTATTCTCTTCTAGATGTGTTTGCTCATGGCCTCTGCCAGATACAGGCTGCTTTGCTAATGGGCATTTTGGCAGCATCAGATTGGCTGCTTTCAGCATTATGTGCAGTCAAGCATATCTATAGATTATAATCAGGACCTAACCTTATTTGCTATTAACTGTTAATGGCTAATTTCTGAAGCGTGTATTAATTTCTTACTAACAGGCAGTCAGTGTATTGAGCTCACTTTTATTAATACCAGCTTCACAGTGTGACCTTTCTTGATAGGAGTTCTCAGTAGGAGAAAGGAATAGTAACTTCTTTTAATGGTAAAAAAGTGTCATAAGTATATTTTATTATATATTAAATTATTCATTTAGTGAGGTACCTTGTAGGTAGGATTATACCAGTGCTGTTACTGTGATGGTTCACATGGAGCTGCATTCAATCTGCTTGCATTTAGGACTTTGCTATTTAGTGTAGGCATGTAAAATTGTTGATCTGGGTTTTATGTAGAGCACAACCTCGTAGGTTTTCCTTTCAATCACAGAAGGAGCCTGGGATTTTGAAAGTGTTTTTCCTATAAATGTCTCTAATTGGCAGTGTCTTAGAATTTGTGAGGATGAATTTAGCTTTGAAGAATGTGGATTGCATTGCTTAGCCACATTTATTTGTGCCTAGATACTTTGCCTAAACCATCCCAGTTAATATTAACTTAAATGTAAGTTTTTAAGATGTTTGAATGATTCATGAATAAGACCAAGTATGCTTTTTATATTCGCCTTTTGGTCGTTGTTGCAAATCTGGATTGCTCAAATTTAGTAATGCTGATAAAAAGATACCACCTTTTTCACAAGAAAAATGTGGTTTAGCTTTGGAATATGATTGTTTTATCCATAGCTGAATTTCAGCATAAAACAAATAAAATAGCTGTGTCCTCCATCCAATTTTGTCTTTATTGGCCCTATTTAAAATCTTTGTGCAGCTAAAGCTGTTACAGGTTAGCAGTAAGGCTTGGTATAAATACCAGTTCTTGTGTCAGCAGGATTTCATAGGTAGGTTGTATAAACTAGACTGTCCTGAAAGTGATTCTACACAGAATGAAGCATGTCAAAAGGTTCTTGAGTAGAAGAAAGAACAGTAAACCAGAACTTTGAATAAAAGGCTAAATCAGTAATTTTGGCCAACTGAGTGGTCTGGGAGAATTAAGTACATGTCTCTGTCATAATAAAATTTGTCACCACACATAATCCCACCCCAAAACATCTCAGTGTGAAACAATATTCTGCAAACTGAAGACTTTCAGTGTTTTGTTTCCCTGAGTATTTTTAATTCTGCTCTGATTTCTGCATGTATTTTGTAGTGTTAACTTGTTTTACACAGTTTATTTTTCTGAAGTGCTTAAAACCACTGACAAATGCCACATAAGCTATAAATCCACAGTGGCTGTGTTAGCAGGATGTTCTGGGTGGTTTTAACTTCCTTCCTGCATTTTAAGTCATCAGCCTCAGGGGCAGGGAAGGTGATTTGCTGATGGCTTGGGGGAGAAGGCATAACGTAGAAAAAAAATGAGGGGGGAGCAGCTACAGAGAACTGAGCTGTAATTGCCGATTTATACAATTGATTTGATATGAGTGGACTTAAAAGCAGCTGTAGGCTTGCTTGGCCTTAAGAGCTATTCCTGTCTGCCAAAGCAGGTGCCCCTTTCTCCCGCTTCTTTTATTACCAGCTGTGTAACAGAGCCTTTGGTTCCTCTGTGTGCCTTTCCTTAGGGTTTGCAGATCCATTTTACCAGGTGACTGCAGGGAACAGTTAATTTCTGTATCGCTGTTGTCTCCCTGTCAGTAAGTTTGTGCTGTCCGTAAATCCGCGGCTCCAATTAACCAATCCTCCTAACGACACGCCGCCTTTCTTCTCCCTCATCCTTAAATTAAGCCTTCCACTGTGTGGCACTGCAGGCCGGGCCGAAACAGTAAAATGTTCCACCTTTTCTCCCAAGGCATAGATCCAGGTCGAGGTCCCGTGAGCGCCGGTCTAGATCCAGAGACCGCGGTCGTGGCGGCGGCGGCGGCGGCGGCCGGGAGCGCGACAGGAGGCGGTCCAGGGATCGCGAAAGATCCGGTCGATTCTGAGCCATGCCATTTTTACTGTATGTCTGCTAGAAAGTGTTGTAGTTTGACCAAACAAGTTCATAAATGACATTTTTTTTAAAGATGGGCTTCTGAATAAAAAAAACTTTGTAGTGATACAGTATTCTTTGTGTAACTTGTTTCTTGTGGGGGGGGGGAGTCTTTTTAACTGTCATTCCTCTATCTTGACAAATACCTGGATTAACTCTGCCTGAGGGAAAGGTGGTAAATGTGTTGGAGGAGCGCCAGTTTTGNATCACTCATAAAAAAATGTTAGAAGTTTAGGATGCAGTTTTTGTTTTGTTTGGGTTTTTTTTTTTTTTTTAATTTTTATTTGGGTATAATTTGAACTGTTGATGAAAATGTATGTGTATATAATATAAAATATTATATACATAGTAAAAATAATATACTGCTTAAGAAACAGTTACTCACATAAGTTTCCCTTTTCTGCTATGCTGTCTGCTTATTTAGGTTAGTTTTAGGCACATTTAAGAGGAAGGCTGTGCGAAATGCTTTTATTTACCGAGTAGAAACGCTTAGTTACGAAAATGTATGTTTGTTTGTTACCAGAAGTCTGTGCTCTGTCTATCAATGTGACTGTGGCATTTACAATAAATCCAATTTCTTGGTGTAAAATCTAAAGCCTATTTTCTAAGCACTCCAGAGTAGTCGAGTTGCTACTCCTGGCTGCCTGTTTTCTAAGCACTCTGGAGTAGCTGAGTGGCTGCTCCCGGCTGTGCCAGAGTTCATAGTTCAGGTTTTTATAATTCTTGACTAAATTCCTTGTCTTTGGCTGGAAAGAAAGTTGCCTAGTGTAGTGTGGAAAGAAGAGTAGGGTTTTTTGGTTTTTTTGTTTTTTTTTTTTTTCTCGGCAATGATTCGCAATAGGCAGGTGAGGGATTTGTGGAAAAAAAAAAAACACCAAAATTTTGCTCCATGCAACAGGACACAGAAGTGCTATTGAAGGAAATGCAAGGTCCTGAATACAAGGACCAAATTTCTTAACAGATTGATTTTTTTAATTTTTTTTCAATCTATGCTCTCTTACCTGCCACGTAATGAGAAGCATTTCGTTAGTGTTCATAGGAAACTAATTGGATGCTAGTGGAAAATAAATCTTTTTTTTTCCACATTTGCTTGCTTTCTGATAGTCTGAAGTGTGATAAAAGCTAATGGACAGATGGCAGTTTCTTCACAAATTTGTGCTTTTTTTTCTGAGCTTGAATTGCACAATCGCTGAACATTGTAGGTTGTGTCTCAAAGCGTTAAAGCTCCACTGGAAATGTTGGAACATACTGAGAGTTTGTACAAAGGCTGACTTGCAGTTTCACCTCATTCATGTCTGCTTTTATTCAGAGTGTAACATAGCGAGAAGTTCTGGTCATTGATCATATTTTTGCAAGAGATAACTTTATGTGCACAAAGCTACCTGATACAATACAGTTTTTTAGTGGAGGAGAGAATTTATTAGAGCTTTCTTAGTTCTGAGCCAGATAACTTGCTAAATGATAGATCTGCTCCCTGGTGATTATTAAAAAAAAAAAAAGTAAGATATGGATTCATCACATAGATTAACAGACCAGCTTCTCTCTGCCTTTTAAGTATAAAACCATTTTGCTCACTGGAACTTGGAAAACAAAATAACATTGGAAAATGAGCTTTTCTAAATGAATCTGCTTTGCTTCTTATTTTTAAATTCTTGCACCAGTTCAATTTGAGTTTGTTTCCACTGGATGGTTTGGCCAACCACACTGTGGAGCTTTGTTTCCCAGGACCCTTTTTGAAGAAATACCACTCAAGCCTTTGAAGCTTGACATATCCATGATGTTTTGTTGTTAAGTACTTAAAGCAAGTGATACTTTCTTTTTACTGGAAGAAATTGAGCAGTGCCTGGTATTAAATGGCTGAACTGAAATATATTTCTCCTAGGCATTTGGAATTTCACATTGATAATGTAGTTCTTGCAGTTTACAGGATATTAATCCAGTTCCCTTTTTTGTCTTCAGTGAAATTCTGGATTATTAGTGAGCTAATTTAAATCTTAAGATGCAAAAGATGACAATAGTCTTTCTGGGTTTTTTTGTTGTGTTTTTTTTTTTTTTTTTAATTTTTAAAACTAATACAATATGGAGACTACTTAAAAGGTTTAAGATCGTTTTTATGTAGATTAATGACACAAATTGATTTGCTCTGTAAACAAGTGAGTTCAAAACAAGTACAAATGTGTCCCTGTAATGGCTTTAATCCATTTATCTAAAACCTGATAGCCTGCAGGCATATTTTTGCATGAACAGATGCTGGAAAGTTGATTTCTCTCTCTTCCCCAGTACAATTTTACTTAAGAAAGCACTCCTGAATTCCACCAAATGTATATTTTTATGGTTTGATTGCATGGCTGCCCAAAAATTAACAGTGTAACTGGAATACATCAGAATGGGCATGGAAAGCAGTGGATTTTACTGGATACTGTAATGGGTGCCTAGTGACAGCATTCAGCATATAAACTAAGTTCATGACATATCTTGTTAGATTCACTTTTTAAGGCTGTACTATCAGCAAAATGCATCAAATTTGAAATTTGAACAGTGCCAATTTGGTTAAACACATGTGATAGTCCCAGCTATTGGTTTACCAATACAAACCAAGTGGAAATTCTACCTCCCCCTTCTCTTGTTACTCACAATGTCTTTAAGATTTATTTTTCTCCCCTCCTCCCCAAGGTACCTACTTTCAAATATTTCATTGTTGACTCTTCTGTTGAACAGTGGATCTTAATTTATGGAATTCCTTTACCTCAAATAAGGGACAGCATACAGGATTTTCTGAAGTCTGAGTCAATTAGGTTGAAACTGTTAATCCCAAGTGGCTTCCTCTTCTTTGTATTTGGCTCTTATTCTGTGAAAATGCTGCTTGTCCATGAATATGATGTATGTTGAGACTGTAAAACCAAATGGAGAAAACTTGTTCAAAATAAAGCCTTTTTTTTATAAGAATCTGACAAAAATTATCCCTTTCCTTCAGATGGGATGCTGCTCTCTAAATGATTGATGAGGACATAGACTAAGTTTCCAATTCTTCACTCTTGGGCTATGTTTTTGAGCAATTCCTTGCCTTATGTTTTTTAGAGCTGATGAAGCCTGTCTTCACCTAAAGTAACCCCAACCTCTCTGTATTTAATTGATAAAGTTGAATTTGAAATGAGTGCAACTTGGGGTTAGGAGTTGGGGTGTGTTGGTTTGGGTTCTTTCAATTGATGAGGGTTTCGGCTGAGAGACCCTGCAAGTTTCTGTTGCAATGGTCCACAGAAGACAAGAAGGCTTATTTTTGGCAGAAGGTTCATGTTTAATTGAAGAAAAGAGTAATCCAAAGGGGTCATGGCTTTCTAAAGGTGATTTCTCCTGGTGGTGTACTGCTCAAACTGCAAAACTTTGGCTGTTGTTGACTGTCCAGGGCTGGTGTTGTGCAACAGCATCTTAAACTGTATCTGCTGTCTTTTAACACATCAGAAGTGAAACTGTTTTCATAGCAGTTGTGGGGTGTTTGCAGGTGGATCATTCCTTTCTCCGGGTGTTTCTAACTGCAGCTGCACTGAAGACTGTCCCTAAAAACAGTCCTGTTCAGGACAAGTTCAAGCTGAAAAACAGAATTGAGTTGGTGTTTCATTTGAGCTGGTAAGGCTGTGACAGAAGAGGATTTTTGTAGCTGCATTTTCCACTTAATGCAAGGCTGAAAGCTGAGCTGTGTTGCTGTAGAGAAGTTTTACCCTTGGAGCGAATGAATTTCAACTTAAATTACCAAATTTACATCCAGATGTCTGTAGAATAAATCACGTTGAATTGATACACAAGTATTTCTAAATTTGCCCCTTTGGCCAATGTTGCCTTTTTAGGAATCACAGAATGGTTTTGGTTGAAAGGGACATTAAAGCTCACCTCGTTCCAACCCCACTGGCAGGGGCACCTTCAGCTGGTCCAGGTTGCTCAGACCCCCTTCCAGCCTGGCCTTGAACACTTCCAGGGATGGGAATTCCATGGCTTCTCTGGGCAACCCGTGTTGCACTGTCAAGAGTGGTGAGGGTTTCTCCAACTTGTTCTGCAATTTCCATTTTGTTAAATCCACATGTATGGAAAACGGAGCGTGTCTCCTCAACTGCGTAGACAGTCCTTCCTTGGCAGCAGTGTGCTCATCAGTCACAAACCTCCAGTCCCCTGTTAGCCCCTGTGAAGTTTTATTTCTCACAAAACTAAACCCTTCAGCAAGAAGAGCCCCTGGTGAGAGGACAGCGCTGTCCCACGGCACTGCAGCAGCAGAACTGCTTTAGAGGGTTCCCTCTTTTCCTGCTGCTGGTTGCTGCCAGAAACGGTGTTAATTCAATCGATCTCAAGTTTCAACTGTAAATTGGATGTGTGGAATGGTGGGAGCCAACAAACCAGGTCTGCTGCCAGGATCCCAGCTCCAGTAGCCAGCGGCTTCCTTTCAGCACAGGGAAGGCAGGAGGGGGAAGGGTGTGCTTATCTCTGGCTGCTCAGATGCAAGTGCCGACTCCTCGCTGCTCTGATAAGCATCGGGTTCAGCACTTTCGCATCATTTCAGTTTTGCTGTTTGCTTTTGAACTGGATCGTTTTGACAGGACAACTGATGAAGTGGGAGGGTGGGGAGAGGGCAGCAGCTTCCCGGGTGAGCTGGAGCCCTGCAGCCCTCTGTGTGTGTCGCTGCCCCTTTGATCCAACCACCTGAACAGCGTTCTGAGCTCTGCAGGCTGTTCCCACGAGGGAGGAAAAGCCACTCTGCTCCGGGTGTTCCTTTGGGACAAACCCGTGTGTTTCTGACAGAGGTCTGCAGAGCACTGTGAGCTCGGGCCACTTCCAGCTCTCCCTTTCCAATACTGCACGTGTAGGAAGCTCTGGAGGGAGAAAACACAGTTTCTGCTCTGTTTTCAGTGAGCCACGAGACACAATGGGGAGAAAGGCAGCAGGGAGGAATGGAGCCGGTGTCCCCACCTCTTCATTTTTCATGGAAAAGCCTTTAGTCTGCCAGGCTTGGGCCTGCAGTGCTTTTCCAAGCACCTGGCCTGATACCAAGCCTTGCTACCTATGCAGCTGAATATTGGATGTGTTTCAGATCCTTCTCACTTTCTTCCTGGAGCCATCTGGGATTCTGGCCAGGCAGAGGGAGGAAGGGAGGGAGCTGCTCCCGCTGCAGGCTGTGCAGCAGCCTGCCTCCCAGGCCTGGGAGCTGTGGGAAAAGCAAGGGGAGCGACCTCCCTCCCCTCTCTACCTGCCCATTCTCCTTGAGAGCTAACACTGCTCATGTCTAAGAGAAAGATGAGAGAGAACTTCACAAATCAAAGCAGTCCTGCAGACTTTCATCATTCCTCCTTCCTTCCTCTCCAGTGAACATGGATCATGCTTCCCCTGGTGTTGGAGGAAAGAAGTCCTGGAGCAACATAAGGAAGAGATTTGATAAAGGGGCTCTGAGGCAGGACATGAAGAACTGATTTCTGGACAAAGCACAAGTGAGCTGCCAGCCTTCCTGCCTTGGGGCTTGTGTGAAACTTTAGTTGTTGCATTGCTGGACCAGAGATGGGCAAGGGAAATCCAAAATCCAACCAACTAATGCTCTCATTAATGTCTGGGCCATTCTTTTCATTCTGCAGGGGGTTTTGACTCGTTATTTTTGACCCTTTCATGTGACCGTGTTGACAACAACAAAGAGACATTCAATTGCCCTTCTTGCTCAGCCTCCAAGGAGGGAAGTCTTTGGTCTTTTGGACAACTCTGGGGTTCTCAAGCACATGTGTGGTGGCAGCTGTAACACCTTACAGGAAAAAGCATCTTCAGCAAAGGGAACAGAGTGAGCAGCACATTATGTCATCCGTGTAGTACTGGTAGTGATTTGAGCGAGATTTCTGACAGACTCTGTTTGGACAACTTCACTTCTTTCAATCTTTACTCCTGGGCCATGTTTCTCTCTACACTTGGTGCTCCTCAGGCCACATGGGCCACATCTTTTTGGACATGGAGCATTCCGGATGGGACCAGGTGCCTCCAGCAGTGCTGCCATGTGTCCTGCAGGCTGCACTCCTGTTTGCGTAACCCTGTTATGATGTTTGCTTTTTGCACAACAGCAGGGCCTTGTTGACTCACATTGAGCTTGCCTGGCACTGTAGTCATACCTTCCACTCCACACAATTACTGTCCAGATAGGCTACTCAAGCAGTTTATTCCTCCTGTCTGACTGTAAAATTTTGCATTTGTCCTTACCAGCCAACTTCTTATTTTACTTTCTCATCTCATTTCTGGTCTGTCAAAGATCAGTAGGAAGTCTGTCCTCCAAATTGTTTGTGGCCTCTCAAATGCAGTTGAAATGTGGCGTGGCTCTTCTTGGTCTGTGTTTTCTTCCCTTTGCATAAATACATTTCCATGAACTTGAATGATAGCCTTGTGCTCTCACTCCCAAAGGGGCTTTGGGTGCCAACAAAACTCCAGTGGTTCTTTGAGTGCCTTCATTAGCAGGTCACAAAAAGTTCCCTCCACTTGATGTTTCTCTTTCAGTGACCCTACCACAACAGACTTTACCTCTTTTCCCCTCTGTCTTTGATCACTCACTCACTGGTCCAAGGAATCTTCTCAACCTTTGAGTCTTCAGCATGCCTACTCATCTTTGATACAAGAAACATCATCCTCTGCTTGCCATTCCTAAACAAGCTGTTTATTTCCATGTTAATATTCCAGTTGGTGTCACATCACTGCTACACTGATCAGATCTTAATTTTGACTTTTTCCCAACACTCACTACCACTCCTCTTGTTCCCTGTGAAAGGAATAAACCCAAACATTGTCAGATCTCAGAAAATGGACAAAGTGGCTCCACTTATGATATTGGTAGTGACCTGCTGATTAATGGGAGTTGTTCACAACACTGGGTTGAAGAATAATCCATGTGTCCCACTGATTGGGCTCAGCCCTAATGGATCTAATTAGTGGGCAGTGAGGAAAATCTCTCTGTGTTCATTCCCAGACACCATGACTGATTTTAATGCCAGTAACGCCAATGGCATGGTGAGGCTCAGAATTGATGTGGAGATCTTACAGTTAATTCTGTAAGTCAAAACTCCCATGGAGTGGAATGGGACTTTTCACAAGGGCAATGTAGTGATAGGATGAGGGGGGATGGCTTTAAACTGAGGGAGGGTGGGGTTAGAATAGATGTTAAGAAATTCTTCCCTGTGAGGGTGGTGAGGCTTGCCTGGAGAAGTTGTGGACTCTCCATCCCTGCAAGTGTTCAAGGACAGTGTGAATGGGGCTCAGGGCAACTTGGTCTAGTGGAAGGTGTCCCTGCCCATGGCAGGGGGTGGGACTGAATGATCTTTACGTTCCCTTCCAACCCAAACCATTCTGTGGTTTTTTTTTTGTGTTGCCAGTTTACCTTCACTTGGCTCCTACCATGGAGAAGAAGATTGAATCTCGAGTGCAGAGCTGTGGTCCAATTACAGATCCCTCTCATTATCCTCACACATCATGTTCAGATAATTTCCAACATGCCTGGTGCTGCCACTTGGTCTTACAGGTCTCCTCTGAGGCACCCCTTTTACATTTATCAGGATCTGGCATTCCATCAGTGCTGATGATTTCATACCTTGCCACCCATCTGCCTGAAGTTGCTGTGGTTGCTGCAAGGCTGGCACTTCTTCAGAGAGAGAACAGCTGACTCGGTGCCTCTTCCCCAGTCCCTCCTGAAAGGCATGAGAGGTATGGTTATCCCTCCTTGGATACTCACTGTGGGCACGACTGAGGTTTGCAAACACTTGACACTCATTCTGTTCCAAATATTCACGGATTTTTGCTTAGCTGTGCTTGCAGCTGGGCCTGGTGTGTCCTGGTTTTGCTGATACCCATATCAAGGGCCAGGCCTTCTTAACATCACTGTTTTCACACTGCATTCCTCCTGTGCCATTCCATAATTCAGCTGCACCAAACACAATCTGTCTCTACATGTTTTTCCAGTCACTGTTTTTCCTGTGGGGCTAACAGTTCCTTGTACCTCACTTTATATGCATATTTCAGATGTAATTAGCTAAGCAAACTGCAATTTAAAGTAAATAGTTGTCCTGTTTAAGAACAACATTTGCTAGCAGTTCTTCCTTTAAGAAAATGAGAATAAGAAAATGGAACTCGAAGTAGGTTTGCATTTACTTCGACCCAGAAAGTGTCATGGAAAAAGCAGTGTAATTTCAGTCAGGAGCTGGATTTTGATGATCCCTGTGGATCCCTCCCAACTCAGAGTATCCTGTGATTCTGTGATTTGTCATCAATGTGGGTGTTTCTCTGCAATTTGTGTGGATTTTTAACCTGTATAATGAAACAGCTGCTTCAGTGCCTCTATTTAAGGCAAATATAAAATACCTGACTCTTCTTTTTAATTGCTCAGTGTTTTTCCTGTGTTTTTTTTTTTTTTTCACAAATTTCACACCACACTTTAGTTACAGTCCATTTTCTTACTAGAGAGACCCTTGACTTTGTAACAGTGAAACTGGTCTCTCAGCTTCAGACCAGTCACATCCAGTTGTAAAGCCTCTTCTTTCACTTTTAGCACTTGGTTAAAACATCCTCTTTCTTACTTTTCATGTTTATACAGAATGCAGTACTCTCCAAGTAGCTCTACTACACAGCATGTGCATGTACAGATGGAGGCACACAGTTGTCTCCACTCCTTCAATTACCTAAAACACATGGAACACTTCAGGGTGAATCATGTCCTAAAATAAACCTCCTTGAATTGCTTTTCTCTTTATTGGTACTTTTTATAGATACAGAAGAAATTGCTGCTTGGATTCCCCATAGCCACAGGCTGTGTTCTCGAGGCATTTCTCTCAGGAAAGCCTTTTCAGTACCTCCTGCTTTCATGTAATGATTTATGTTTTGGTTTTAATTTGTTTGTCTTACTTTCTCCATAATTTAGAGCACTGTTGTAGTTGTGAGGAATTACTCTGACACAATTTGCATGCGGTGCATTAAATTCTCCTGCTATAAATCACCAAGCTCTGTTCACAACAGTGTGGGTGCAGCTGTTGTGACTCTGAGTGACTTCCCAGGTGAACACCTCAGTACCACCTTCTCAGGCACCATCAGAACGGCCCCAAGCTGAAGGAGGGCAGGGGTAGAACAGATATTAGGAAGAAGTTCTTTACTGTGGGGGTGGTGAGGCACTGGAACAGGTTGCCTGGAGAAGCTGTGGCTGCCCCATCCCTGGAAGTGTCCAAGGCCAGGCTGGATGGAGCTCTGAGCAATGTGGTCTAGTGGGAGGTGTCCCTGTAGAACTGAGTGGTCTTTCAGGTCCCTTCCAACCCAACCCATTCCATGATTCCCCCTCCCTGCTCTGGGATGGGTATTTCCAGGGCTGCCTGGACCTCTCTCCTCCTTTGCTGAACTGGGCAAGCCAAGATGGGACCTGCAATATCAGCACAACCCTGAGGTGTTTTTGGGGGGAGCACCCGACTGCTGCCACAGCCATGAATCTCCCTCATAGGGCCCCTCAGATGTGGTGGATATTTTTCCCCCCAGACCAGACAAGCAGCTGCTACCACAGGCCATGTTTGGGAGCCACCAGTGCCACATTTGTGTCCCCCCTACAGCCACTGCATGATTAAAACACCTTCAAAGGCCAGGGCGTGGGTGCAGCCCCAGCAGAGCCCCCTCTCCGGGGTCACACAGTCACAGAATCAATTAGGCTGGGAAAGACCTCTGAGATCACCAAGTCCAACCTTTGACTGAACATCACCGTGCCAGGTAGACCCCAGCCAGTCCCTCCAGGAATGGTGACTCCACCACCTCCCTGGGCAGCCCATTCCAATGTCTAATCACCCTTTATGTGAAGAGATTCTTCCTAATGTGCAACCTAAACCTCTCTTGGTGCAGCTTAAGACTATGTTCTCTTGTCCTGTCTCTTGTTGTCTGGGAGAAGAGATTGACCCCCAGGTCCTGTGAGGGAGCTGTAGAGAGCCAGAAGGTCCTCCCTGAGCCTCCTTTTCTCCAGGCTAAACACCCCCATCTCCCTCAGCTGCTCCTCACAGGATGTGCTCCAGACCTTTCCTCGTCTCCTTTGCCTTTCTCTGGACATGCTCCAGCACCTCAATGTCCTTCCTGAATTGAAGGGTCCAGAATGGACACACTCTCTGAAGACCCTGTGGGTAAACCTGGGTGTTTCCCCCTGGTTCTGCTCAGCGATCCAGCTGGACATCCCTGGATACTGCTGGACAACACTGGACACTGCTGGGCCTTGCTGGACACTGCTGGACATGGCTGGGCATTGCTGGACATGGCTGGGCATTGCTGGACATTCTTGGACAGTGCTGGAACTTGCTGGACATTGCTGGACATCCCTGGACACTGCTGGACAACACTGGACACTGCTGGGCCTTGCTGGACACTGCTGGACATGGCTGGGCATTGCTGGACATTCTTGGACACTGCTGGAGCTTGCTGGACACTGCTGGACATGGCTGGGCATTGCTGGACATTCTTGGACAGTGCTGGAACTTGCTGGACATTGCTGGACATCCCTGGACACTGCTGGACAACACTGGACACTGCTGGGCCTTGCTGGACACTGCTGGACATGGCTGGGCATTGCTGGACATTCTTGGACACTGCTGGAGCTTGCTGGACACTGCTGGACATGGCTGGGCATTGCTGGACATTCTTGGACAGTGCTGGAACTTGCTGGACATTGCTGGACATCCCTGGACACTGCTGGACAACATTGGACACTGCTGGGCCTTGCTGGACACTGCTGGACATGGCTGGGCATTGCTGGACATTCTTGGACACTGCTGGAGCTTGCTGGACACTGCTGGACATGGCTGGGCATTGCTGGACATTCTTGGACACTGCTGGAACTTGCTGGACATTGCTGGACATCCCTGGACACTGCTGGACAACACTGGACACTGCTGGGCCTTGCTGGACACTGCTGGACATGGCTGGGCATTGCTGGACATTCTTGGACACTGCTGGAACTTGCTGGACATTGCTGGACATCCCTGGACACTGCTGGACAACACTGGACACTGCTGGGCCTTGCTGGACACTGCTGGACATGGCTGGGCATTGCTGGACATTCTTGGACACTGCTGGAACTTGCTGGACATTGCTGGACATCCCTGGACACTGCTGGACAACACTGGACACTGCTGGGCCTTGCTGGACACTGCTGGACATGGCTGGGCATTGCTGGACATTCTTGGACACTGCTGGAGCTTGCTGGACACTGCTGGACATGGCTGGGCATTGCTGGACATTCTTGGACAGTGCTGGAACTTGCTGGACATTGCTGGACATCCCTGGACACTGCTGGACAACACTGGACACTGCTGGGCCTTGCTGGACACTGCTGGACATGGCTGGGCATTGCTGGACATTCTTGGACACTGCTGGAACTTGCTGGACACTGCTGGACATGGCTGGGCATTGCTGGACATTCTTGGACACTGCTGGGCATTGCTGGACACTGCTGGGCATGGCTGGGCATCGCTGGACATTGCTAGACATCCCTGGACATCACTGCACACCACCAGACATCACTGGACACTGCTGGACATCACAGAACATCACTGGACATACCAGAACACCTCTTGGCATCCCTGGACATAACCGGACACTGCTGGACACTGCTGGACATCACAGGACATCGTTGAACATCACTGGACACCACTGGACATCACTGGTCATCCCTGGACATCCCTGGACATCTCTGGGTATCACTGGACATCCCAGAATATCTCTGGACATCCCTGGCCAGCCCTGGCGATCTCCGGGCCCCGCCCCTCTCGCGCACCGCCCTCCCATTGGCTGGCTCGGAGTAGCCAACGCCCCCGCAGCGACCAATCAGCGCTGGCCGCGCCGCTCCCGCCCCCTCCGGGCGGTGCCGGGGGCGTGGCCAGGGCGGAGCGGGGCGTGGCCGGGCGGGGCGCGCGCTCCTCTTAACCCGCCGCGCATCCTCCTCCTGCCCACCCTCCTCCTCATCATCTTCATCATCCTCACCCTCATCATCATCATCATCATCATCATCATCATCCTCCTCATCATCCTCATCGCCCTCTCACCGCGGCGGGGCCCGGATCGCGCGGGTGAGGCGGCGGGGTCGGGGTCGGGCGGGCGCCGCCGCATCCCGGTGGCGGCGCGTTGCATCATCCTCGGGAGCCGGGATGGGGTGGCGAGGGCTGGGAGAGGCTGTGCCCCCCACCCCCCTTCCTCCCAAACCCGCGGGGTGGGGTGAAGGATGGGGGGCTGCCGGCTGCGGCACAGGTTGCCCGCGGAGGATGCAGCGCATCCCCTCGCCGGGATGTTCCCAGAGCGCCCGGACACCATCCCGTGCCATGTGCTCCGGGATGGGGCCGGACCGGGTGACACGCCGCGGTCCCTTTTACCCAGACCCACCCTGTGGCTCTGTGAAGGTGGTGCCGCTGTTCTCTGTAGCGAAGGGAGGAGGTGGAAGGTGCCCCGGAGCCGCCCCGGGGGGATGCGGGGGATGCGCAGGGCGGGTCGGAGGGTACCCGGGAGCGCCTCCCCGGAGCGGCAGGAGCGGGGATGGGCTCCCAGCTTCTCACACCGCCTCACAAGATGACTTTGTGCCTCCTGGTTTTCTCTCCGGGGTTGGCATCCCCCCTCCAGCCCGGCTGGGCGCGTTGCCCGCTGTTCTCGTGGGTACCAGGAGGGGCTCTTGCCATGTTTCTCGGCTAATGCGCTGGACCACGAGGCTTCTTTTTCTCATTTTATTTCATATATTGGCCCTTCCCCAGTTGTGAGGGGTCTGAAGTTGACTATAGCCTGAGAAAGCTGTTCAGTAGCAGCGCTAATAATACTGCTGGCACAACAAACCCTCCACTACGTGAAAGACCAGTGATTCTTCTCCTATTCCTCCTTGATTATCTAGTCTGCTTTGCGTCTCCCTAATCCTAAAGCCTTTGACCACGGAGGTTTGGGAGTGCTGGGCCCTGTTCCAGCACTGTTGCTCACACTGTTTACCCTTTCAGCGAGTCTGTTTGCTGACTCGTGGCGTGAGAGCTCCGTGTTCCACAAAGCCTGTGCTGCAGAAAGGTGGAAAAAAACCAGGCAGGTGAAACGTGGAGTCTTGTGTCGGAGAGGAAAGGTGTCCCCAGAGAAACTGAGACCTGCCCAGAACCTGGTGTTTCTCAGCCAGGGGAACAGCTGTAGTGAGATCACAGCTGAGGAAGTGTGGTTTAGGTGCTAAAATAGATCCTTTACTGGGGTGTTGGCACAGGCTGTCCTTTTTTCGTGCTGGTTGGTGGTTGTCGGTATCCTGGCATGACCTCTGCCTGTGAGGTAACCAGCCTGCTCTCCTGCAGCCAGAGTGTGCTTCTGACGATGGTGGGTGGTGGCCAGGGGCAGGAGGGTCCCGTGTCCTGGAGTTTGGCACCAGCCTGGCACTGGCAGCCTGGCAGGGTGGTGGGATGGGCTGGCCCCTGCCTGCCTGGGCACTGCCTGTGAGCACAGGAACTGGGCACCCAGCACCTCCCTGCTGGTGGCTGCACTGGGGGAGCCTGCTGGCAGCTCTGGGGGTGTAGCCACAGTGGTGGCAGCTGGCCTTTCCCACAAAACATGCACCAGCCAAAAAACTGGCTTCCTGCCCAGGCAGTGGTGACCAGCAGTTCTCTGCCAGCCTTTATCAGAGGTCCCTGGGCTAACAAAAGTTGTGGTGCCTTGCAGGGAGGCACCACAGTGCCAGGGAAGGGGAGCTGTGCTTCTGCCTGGCTTACAGACCTCTGGAAAACTGAGAGCAGAGCTCCAGCTCCCTCTCTTTGTCATGCTGGGCAACTTGCTTAATCTCTGAGCCTCTTACCTGTAGTGCTTCTCTCCCCGTGCTTGGTAGATCAGGAACACTGTTCAGGCTGCAGTGTTGGTCCCTCTTTGTGCACTAAGCAGAGGGAAGTAGAAGCAGGGAAAAAAATAATGAAAGCTTCTGACTGCAGCAGGTAAAAATGGAGACAAACCATTCTCTAGTCTTTTCTCTAATGCTGTTGTGCTCCTCGAAGACTTCAGTCTTCACTCAGATGACTTATCAGGTGGGTTCAGACAGGGCTGGAGTGAACTCAGGAAATGGAGGTGTCAGAAGACACCTGGGTTAGGGCTGCAGGCACAGCTTCCCTTCTGGGGGGGAAGCAAACTGGACACTGATGTTTTCCCTGCCTGATTTCCTGGGTAGCAATTGCCACAGCAGTGTAAGTTGTTTTGCTGTTGAAGTTTAATCTTTGCAATGTTACAGAGGTGGGGGCATTAAAGAACTACCCATTTCCTATCAGGAATGTTAGAAATATGTCAGTCTGGCCTTGGAAAAAGTGATCATGGAGAGGACATGCAATGTGCTCATCTGCTCTGTAGGAGAAAATGGAAGTAAGACTTTGGATTCTTGAAGGATCTCTTCCTAGAGCCTCAGTGCTGTTCATTCATTCCCCAGTTCACTTCAGGTCACTTGATATCTCCTGACACAGGAGTGGTGGCTGCCTGCTCCTGAGGAAGGAGCAAAGACACACACACACTCACAGAAAAACCACAACAGCAACACCAATCAAATGTGTGACTGTCTCCTGTATCACTTACAGCTGTGGTGTTTCTGATCAGCTTCCAAAGGTTGGATGGGCACTGCTGCACCTGGTTATCTGCAGAGATCCTAAAGCTCTCTAAGACCCTGTGATGCTCAGAGTGAGCAGAACAACTGTTTTGTAGTGGTTTACATCGTAAAGTTTCCCATTCTCAGGCTGCAGCATAATGGAATTCTGTATCTCATCTCTTGCTGAGCCCTGGGGGCATTTCTCTCTGATTCACCTCTTACACCTGCCTTTTAGACAGCTTTATTTGTGCTTCAGACAAGACTCAAGTTAATTAGGTTCTTGCACACATGATACTTAAATAGTACAGTAAATTAGTGCTGATATCATATACTGTAAACAGCTGTAGAAACTGTAGCTCCTGACTTATCTGTGGAGTGAGTTCATCTCAGGCTGTTTGGGGATTAATTTCACTCACTGGCCTTCAGTCCTGTTCTGTAGGAGTTGAGAAATAGTTTAGGTCTTGGATTCCCTGTGGATCCAGAGATGTGAGCCTTGCCCGTGAGACTTTCTGCTTCTCATACCTCTGCCTGTGTCCCACTCCCCTTCATGACTTAGATTTAAATGGCTTTATAAATTGTCTTTCTGATTTTTTTTTCTTTGCCTCTTATGCTCTGCAAATATAATGGCAGAAGTTAATCAGGCTTTTCTAGTCAGACTCTACTCACACCCCCAGCTAGTTGTGGGAGTGTTCCCTTTTACAAGAGAATTAAATCCAGGCTGACAGAATTTCTTTCCTGAAGATGGGCAGGTCTTCCTGCAGCTTGTCTGCCTCAGACTCTGCTGAGCAGTGTTCAACTGCAATTACAGGAGCAGAGCTGCCATCCTCCTGTTCTGTCTCCCCAGCCTTCATTCCCAGGAAAAAAAGAAGACTAAGAAGAGGGTCAGGCTAGCAAAGAAGTTGCTGACATCCTCTGTTTTAGGGGTTTCTGCTCACCCCCTTTTCTTTGTTTCCCAAGTGTCTCCCCAGTAGAAAGATGCACCAGGTTCCTGTGGCGTGCTTGGGTCTGTAGGCAGGATCCTGGGGGAGGATTTGGATGTCCCAGACCACCTCTGCCCCCTGTTTTGCTGAAGTTGCATCATCCAGGGCTGTAAGCAATGAATTATGTTGCTTAAGGTTACTATTTGGTTAGGATTTTTGTTGGCAGTGCTTGAGGTTGGTTTTCGTCCCTCTCCTTGTTTTTGTTCAGAATCGAAGCCCCATTGTTGAGGCTTTGGTCAAACATCAAATATTACCATTTGAAAAATACAAGAGAGTCTCACAGCCCAGTTGAAGGCAATAAATACAGCTTGTTCTTGGTTTCTGCTGTTTCTACTTCCAGAAGTGGTGGGAGTTGCTGTTAGTGAATTAGGGATTTATTTGCTTTACAATAGAGGAAGTGAGATGGTATTGTCTTGACCAGTCCAGAGGGAATCCTCTAAAAGGCAGCTTTTTGAGAGCCACATTAATTTCTTTCCTGCTTTCAATACAAAGAACAATTACTTGAAACCTCTTAATATTTTTTTTTCTGCAATGAATTTCCCCTCCTTTCTCCTCAATTTTTGGACCCTTTTGAAGGACACGGGGGGATGGGTGATTTTTAAAGGTTTTGTGCTCCTATTTTGTGAGGATCTAGGAGATTAACAGAAGCTGCTGTTTCCTGTCTTTAACACCCTGCTGCTTTCCTCCTGCGTGTTGAAATGGTTTCATCCTTTGGCAGCAAGGTCCCCTTGTTAGCTGGACTTTGTCAATATTGTCACTGTCACCCGTGAGCAGGTGACCTGCCTATGGCCAGTGTTTCATGCCAGCTGCCTGAGGGAACATGTGGATGTGGCTCAAAGGAAGCCTTGAAACTTCTCCGCTATTTTTTTCTGTACTAAAAAAAAAAAAAAAAAAAAAAAAAAAAAAAAAAAAAACCCACTGATATTCTGAACTGTGAACCAGGAACCTCCCAGAAAGAGAAATGAAAGGTGGGTTTCACTCTGGAACTGGAAGTAAGCTGATTTCTGGTTGGTGTTAGATTATGTGTGTTTATAAGATCTTATCTTTCTTGGGCTGGTGCGTCTCAGTTTAGTCCCGCTCAGTACTCTGGGACAGGATATAATCCATCTTGGCTCTTGGGCATGTGTTAACCTAAATAAAGGAAAATCATACCATTTTGGTGGCATGGAAGCCTTGATATCCAGAAGGAGAGTTATTTCAAACCTTAGACCAGAAAGTTGACACTTCCAGAGGTTTGTTTTGTTTTGTTTTGTTTTCCCTAAATGAGAGAAGTTTAAATGCTTTAGAAGTTTTCTTCAAATCAGCATGCAAGAAAGCAGTTGGTGTGCATAAGGCAGTAGTGGTTAGTGGTTCATGTTAACTTGTGATTCAGATTTTCTCCCAGTGTGTCACCAGATCATCAGCTCTGTGTCTGTTCTCTGTGCATCTGTCAGAAGGAGGATGAGGTGTGGGGGCTCTTTCCAGCACAATTCAGTAATGGAAAGAGCTGAATTTTGCTGCAAAGGGGTGATGAGAAAAGCAATATAAGGAAAAAAAACCCCAAATCCTCATGCTTTCCAAGGCTTTTTTGCCTTTAAGGGAAAGGAAGCAGACAAGGCTCTGTGAACAACTGGCTGGTGCAGGAAAAATGAACTTACTGCTTTCATTTTACATTTACCCATTTCTGAAAGAAAAAGCCTCCTGGAAGGCTGAAGTGTTTGCTCTGTGTTTGTGTGTTGTATCACTACAGCTGTGCATGCAACACTGGTTCATTTTGGGTAGGAACTTGGGAGATTTTGGTCCTCTGCAAGTGTTCCTGCATAAAGCCCTCTCCTAAGCTGTGTACAGGGTATTTGGGGATAGCACCACTTTGTGTCCCTAAAAGTCTGTGAACCGAAGAATTTCCTGTTACTTTGCGAGGCTTTCAAGCTTATGGGATTGCAAACAGTCTGATAAAAGATGTTTGCTGCTTACCTTCCTGGCTCTGAGAGACAGGATTATGTAATGCAGGAAGGACAGGGTCGGGGGACCCTCCTTCAACCTTGTGCAATACCTCTGCTGCATGATTTATTTTTTTTAAATCATGTTTATTCAATTCATCTTCACTTTGTTTTGCGGCTTCTTTTCTTCTCTGTGAAAAAGCTGTGTGTGTTTTGCCCCTGTGAGAGGCTCTTCCCTGAATATTTCTTTTTTTCCTGACTTGCATGTTCTGCAGATTTAAAGAGGATCCCAGTCTCGTGACTCTTTCCTGAAGGAATTCCAGTCTTCTGTGCCACCACCTTCACCAAAAACCATGGAGAAGATTGTGTCAGACAGGCCTGTTCCTGTGTCTAAGGTACTCACTGGCCTTTGGGGAAATATTGTTAGCCCATCTTTCTGTCACCAGAGTTTGGGAGAGCCCCCTGTGCCTCCAGAGAGGTTTCTGGGTTGTTTTGCTGCAATGCTGTGGTGGGAGATGCTGCTGGAACCAGTGGACTTCTTGGAAGAGTTCTCCATGACCATAATTAGGAATGCAGAGCCTTCTGGCACAATTTGCTGATTAGTCATCAAGTAGCCTTGCTATATCCCCACCCTGCTTGGAATGGGGAGGTTTTATTTCAGAGAGTTTTTGGTGTGGGAGGGGTGTCTTCCATGAGACTTGTCCCATTTTTTTGATGCTTATGGAGGTTTGTTCCAATAAGCACATGTCTTGGCATATTTAAATTCTTCTTGTGTTGTTGATAAAGATTTGGCAAATCAAAATGGTGCTGAAACACTTTCCCATCCTCACAGTGCTATGGAAACATCAACTGACCATTAAAATACCCATTTTTAAAATACCCCTTTTCACACAAGGGAATGACAAGAGTGAGACACTGGGGGATTGGATTAATTTAACTGAGACATGCTGTGTTTTCTTCCCCAACACCTGGGCCTTGGGGGCAGTCACAGGATCTCATGTAGACAGTGGCAGAACCCGTTCTTGGGTGTTAAAAACTGCTTTTTGCCATTGCCCTGGTTAGTTCATGGGCAAGACTGGCCTCCTGAACACTGACCAGGGCAGCTGCTGTTCAGGCTTCCCCCAGGAAAACTGCATGCTGGAACACCAGACCAGGAATGGATATGTTGGTGGGACAGAGACAGGAATAAGGGCTCCTTATTAACAACATGATTTTTAGCTGTTTAGGAGGGGCAATGATGTGAACGGGGTGGAACTTGAGTAACTCTGATAATCTCAGAGTTGCTCTGACCCTGTTCCAGCAGGGCAGGCAAATCGCTCGCTCTCTCCTCAACCCTCCCTTTTTCTTTTCTTTTTTTGTTTTTCCCCCCTTTTATTTCTCTTTTCCTTCACCCAAGAATGAAATCCCTACTCTTCCTTCCCAGAAGAAGCCAGAGACAAACTCGTGCCCTCACGCACACGGCAAATATTTCCTCCCTGGTGGGGTGGACGGTGAGAACTGCAAGACTAACGAGAAGGAAAGGCAGTGGATCCGCCCTGACACCCCCAGCAAATGCACATGGAAGCTTGGGAAGCCCCTCTCTGCCTCCCCACATCACCATGCCTCTCTGTAAGTGTTGCAGAGAGGTTGTCAGCACTAACCCAGGTTCCCTCAGAGCCACGTGGATTAAACAACAGATTGCTGATTGAAATGGAGTCTGTTCAGCCTGTAGATTCACTGGTGCTTTTCAGTTTCCGTGTCTAAGAAGAGCTCAGAACCCAGACTGAGCATACAGAGGGCCTTGCACTGTGGATGTGAAAGTGCATGGACTGGAATGAACTTATTTTAAATAACCTGGCAAGCAGTTCCCTGACTAGCTGAAAGATTGCACTATAATGCATTTTGGTTATAAAATAACTGGCTGGGGAGGGCTGAACTGCTCCATGCCAGGAGAAAGTGCAGGGCACTTAATTCTTACCTCAGCACTTGGCTTGATGTCTGATTAATCCTTGTTTTGGATCAAGGGCTTGATGTTTTGTGAGTCTGTATCCAATGGATAGTCTTTTAAACTAAAATATTTAAAATAACCAGCCTGATCAAGGGGAGGGAGAAAGCTGGTTGAAATAAAAAGCACCAGCAATGCTGTGTGGTTGTTGTGTGACCTGCCTGTGGCCCCTTCTGGCAACACACTGACTTTGTTTGTGTTTGTGCCAGGCCAGAGCCTCCGAAGATCCTGCCAAACATCCTGAACAAAGTCGGAAATACACCTTTGGTGCGAATCAACAAGATTGGGAAGTACTTTGGGCTCAAGTGTGAACTCTGTGAGTATTGCTGCAGGCAGAAAAATGAAATAAACACTGTTTCAGGAGCTTGGGTAGTTCTGGTCAGTAGTGTCATGTAACCCCAGGAACAGGAGTGCAGGCACCTGGCAGAAAATGGTGAGGAAAAATTCCTCTATTTCTCTGGCAGATTGTCAGGATTTTAGGATTTGGTCACCTGAAACATCTCTCAGTTTGTACTTCATGAGAACATTTCCTGCAGCTTTTCCATCTTTGTTTTTCAAATCTAAAAAAAAAGCTGTATGAGGTTTTTGACTGCTTCTCATATTCTGGTACTCCCAGGCACACGGTGTGACTCTTGGGGATGGTCCTGTGCAGGGCTAAGGGTTGGACTTGATGATCCTTGTGGGTCCCTTCCATCTTCAGCATGTTCTGTGATTCAGGGTATTTGTCAGTGTGTGTAAAATGCAGATCAGGATTAATCACCAAACATCAATCACACAAACTAAAAACGACTAAAGGGATGAAACTAGCTATGAATGTTTTTTTTTTTTTTTTTTGGTTGGTTGGGCTTTTAATCCCAGCTATACTGGAGATCCCTGGAGGCTCTGATCAAGGTTCTGAAAGGTGGTGTTCAACAGCACTGGAGGGATTATTGCTGGGGGAACTGTAGTGAAAGTGTAGTCTGAACAAGGGGAGGAACTTCCAGTTTGATCAGAAGCTCTTTGGCTGAGGAACTTATCAGGGAAGGGGCAAGACCAGGTTTCAAGGCCAGGTTGGATGGGGCTCTGAGCAACCTGGTCTACTGGAAGGTGTTGAAATGAGATGATCTTTCAGGTCCCTTCCAACCCATTCTGTGATTCCAGTGACTGACTTGCTTGTTGTTGTGACCTGTAACAGGGGAGATGTCGTGAACTGAATCCCCATCTCTGGTGTTGGGAAGCAGGGAGGTGAATTGGGCAGGGAGGCTGCTCTTCCAGGTGTGTTAGGGATCAGCAGGCTGTCCATCAGGTGAGTTCTGCTCAAGAGCTGTGCTTGCTTTCTGTGTTTCCAGTGGTCAAGTGTGAGTACTTCAATGCCGGGGGCAGCGTCAAGGACCGCATCAGCCTCAGGATGGTGGAGGATGCTGAGAAGGCTGGGATCTTGAAGCCTGGGGACACAATCATAGAGCCAACCTCTGGAAACACAGGTAGGGGATGGAGAGACCTTAGCAAAGTGCAGGGGGAAAGGCTGTGGTGGCTTTCCTGGAGGAGGCAGATTTGAGATTGGAGCATGGAAGCTGCCTGTGCAAGGAAGAAAGGGCATCTCTTCCTGCCTGCACTGCCCCTCCCATCTTGCACAAGGAACAATTCTGCAGTGTCCTGTGCTGGCCAGAACAGCTGGGAAGGAGTTCTGCCATATCTGCAGAGCCTCTTTGCTTTAAAAGAAGAGAAGTGTTAGGCCAGATTCACTGGTATGTTTAGGTCCTATTCAGGAATTCAAGTCTGACTGAAATTACTGGGGGGAAAAAGACTGGTGTGTGATCTGGATCTTCTGTTTGGGTAGTCCTGTGGTCTCTGTCAGGTAGGGTAGGCCTGGTGTGAGAAACAGCCCCTCCCATGTTGGTACAGATGAAATGGGAGATGAGCTGCACCCCTACAGCACTGCATGCTGTCAATGCCCTTGCATGCCAGGATTTTCAACAGGGTCCACTTTGGTCCTCATTTCTTCCTTGGAGGGCTGGAGGAAGGAACAATCCCACTAGTCAGGGGCCAGAGCAGAACATCTGATGATCTGAGACACTGGAGTTAACTTTGGGCCCCTGTGCCAAAGCTATTGCAGTTCTGTTAAGCTGCTCTACTGGTGGGGACAGAACATACCTGGAGTGTTCTCCCTTGAGTTAACTATAAAATACATAATATAGTTAAATATAAATAGTGAAGTATAAAATATACTGCCTCCTTTGAGCAGGTTCCTGAGCTGAGCTACAAGCTGCTCTCCTGCCTGATGTGTTCTGGAGAGGTGTTTTGTCCTGTTCCTAAACTCCTTCCTGGGCTTCCATCCACTCTTGCCTGATACCAGACACAGGCCAGGCAGATCCTTCTTCTGTTCTTTTGATCCTGTCAAACCTTTGTTACTGGAGGGACTGGCATGAAGAGCTGATCTTCAGCAGAAAACTGGGAAGTCACACCAGTTGCTGTTGGCTCAGCAGCTGAAGCCTTTGTGAAGGTGGCTGTACCCCTTGCCTGAACAATGGCATGTAATGGAAAATATCCATATGTATTGCGTTCCTCCAGTATCTAAGGTCATGCTGTGACATCCTGCTCTCTGGGTCAGTACCTGATAAATGATTCTCCTTGACACAGAATCCAAAAAGGCAGAACTGAAGGAGATACAGGGCAATTACTGAGGAATGCTCTCTTCTTTTCATGTAAAAGCAAAGAGCAGGGCAGACAGTAACCTGAGACAATTGTCATTTGCTCCAGGCTACTGCCTGGGGCTTCTGAGTATGTTGAATGTGACAACTAATGCACTGTATTTTTATCCTCTCTGCATTCCACTTCTCCCTCAGCCAAAGTCCTGTTTTGATGTTTGCTGCATTTCCAGTTCAGTAGCAGAAAGTACAAAGTATTAGAGTTCAGGTCTCAAAATTCTTCCTTCATCACAGACCACAAGGAAGAGTGCTGATAGCTTCTCTTCAGTCTTTAGCCTTAGAGAGGCCTTAGCTGTCTTATTTTTCTAATGTGGGCATCCATATTTATCTATAACATACTGAGAAGAGTTGGTTTCCTCCCCCACAAATATATTAAACTCCACTCGAATTACTTGAGGTGTGAGTTAAGCTCCAGTTACAGTAACAGCTAAAGACAATTAGGTTTTTTTTTTCACCTCTGCATAATTCAGCACCACGTGGAAACAGAGCCAGCTCTGAACAAGCAAGTCTGTATAGGGTAAAGTGCATGTGTTGGTCCTGTGCCTGGTACCCAGCACAGCAGGGGAGCTGCCATGCAGTCTGACCTCAGACCTCTATCAACCAACTGGATCGGTTCAGCTTATCCAGCAGAGAGGTGATCTAAAAGCAGGGGTAAGCTTGTCTGAGCTGAGCTTTTTAGGTGCAGACAACGACCAGCTGGAAGGCACAAATCAGGCTGGAGGTGCAGATTTTTAAAGTAAAAATGAAGTGTCTGTCTGTAAAAGTCATGGTCCTTCACTGTGGCAGCAAGTTGAGCCTCAGCCACAAACAGCATCTAAATAATTTCTTTTTAGAAAGGACTTAGTTTCAGTGCATTGCAAGTTAGGGATTTAATGCATTAGTGAGTTAATAGAGCTTCTGATTATCTTCTGGCAGTATCAAAGTGATCGCCCGAATCTTCTCTAGCTTAAAGCACCTTCCTTTGCCAAATTACTGCTGTAAAAATGAAGTGGGTGAGACAGGAGGAAGGTGATGTGCATGTGGTGAAGCCAGCAGTTTGCACAGGTCAAGTTTCCCCACCCTTGGCTAAACTTTTTCTTGGCTGTGAACCTCAAAGAACGAGCAGCATCTTTTAAATCCCGTTCTCAATACACAGAAACATTCCATTTGCCACCCTCTCTGGAGACACTGTACTCAAACCTCTGGTGAAAATCTGATTAAATCCAGGGGCATGCCAAGGCTGGCATCGTGGGTTTTGTTCTCTTCTGCTCCTCACTGGGTGCTCTGCATGTCTTTTCTTGCTTCCAGGAATCGGGCTGGCGCTGGCTGCGGCAGTGAAGGGTTATCGCTGCATCATCGTGATGCCGGAGAAAATGAGCATGGAGAAGGTCAGGCCTGCTTCTGTTTCCAAGAAATTAAAGAGAAACCTGTTTGCACTCGCAGAATTCCTGGTGCAGATGGGTGCTGTGGCTTTAGGGAAAAAAAAATACAGGCTCTTGGTCTCCAGGTTGTTGGCCAGGCAGAACTCTGGGGAGGTGCTTGTTGCCAGTGCCCACAAAAATCCAGGCTGGCTAGCCATGCATAGAAAATGTCCTTAAGACCCATCCCCACAGCATTGTCACTTGGAAAACTCTCATAACTGTTTTAAATACAAATGTCAAGGGAATTTGTGATTTTCCAAGCACATTAGAAGTCACTACCTGTCCCCAGGTTAGCTGTTCCTCGCTGAGCAGAGGGTGAGGGAAGGCAGTGCTGAAGCTTTGAATGTTCTGCAAACATTTAAGGCTCAGGGCTGAGTGTGAGGGAGCCTGCTGAGCTCCTCAGGCTACACAGGGTGGTGCTAACAAACATCTGAGCTGTGTCACCACTACAACAACAAAGGGGAAGGAAAAGCTGCCTCAATAATGTCCACTTACCTTCACTGTGGAGAGTGCAAAGCATCTATCTATACAGAGCAAGCCCTGTCGTGTGATGCTGTACCTGCAGCCAGGAGAAGAGACTGGAGAAGAGATGCCCTGTTTTCCACAGCTGAGGCACCAGCACAATTGAACAGTGTCCCTTGAAGGCCTGTACCCCTTGCTTGCTCTTGCCTGCTCTGGAGTGAGAGGTACCACATGGCCATTGCCATGTGCCACGTGGCACCAAAGGCCTCCCTCCCTCCCCTCTGAAGACAGGCTTTTCCTTAGCTCAGTGTCATAAACTTCCTTGCCCTTGTAGCAGTGGAATGGTGCACAGAGCCATGGAGGATTTCCATTGCTGCCTGTGTCCACAGGAAGGGATAAATATACATTATTTGCACTTAAACATAAAGTACTTGGCTACAGCACCGTTGGAGTGCAGAATTTGTGACTGGTGTGAGAGGAGAGGGTGTTTTGCCTGAGTGAGGTTTCTCAGTGTGTAGTAATAGTCCCTAAAATAATAGTCCCTAAAGGAAGGCCTGGACTAGAAATAAGAATTTCACATGTGGCTCCCAGGTAAAGCTTAGTTCAAATCCTCGGTGTCATTGGGTTTTGACCCATGTGATGTGAGACTTGGCTTTAGGAGAACTGCCATTGCTGACCAGGTAGAAGGGAAGATGTTTTCCTTCCCCTGCATCCCAGTGAAGTCTCCATGCTGGGGGAGCATCTTGTGGTTCTGTGACCACCTTTCTTTGCTGCAGGTGGATATCCTGAGAGCTCTGGGTGCTGAGATTGTGAGGACCCCAACTACTGCCAGGTTTGATTCTCCTGAATCTCACGTGGGAGTAGCGTGGAGGCTGAAGAATGAAATCCCCAACGCACACATACTGGACCAGGTAAGAGCCAGGGGGCAGGAGGTGCAGGAGAGCATGGAGAGGGTATTGCAGCCTTGTTCCTGAGTGTCCTTGGCTGACTGTTCAACACCCTACGTGTGTCTCTGGAGGAGAAGATGCCCCAGATCTGGAGCTGTAGCTGAGCAGTCGCTGTGCACTAGGCCAGCAAGTTTTTATAGTCACTAGAGAGCAGCAATGAGCCAGTGTTTGCCAAAACTGCAACACTTAAGGATGTCTTTTCCACTGAACTGGCAAGCCTGTGTGGAAGAATGGACACAGGAGTCATGTTGCTAAAAGTAGCTGTCCCACAAACAAGACTGATAGTGGCATTGAAGGGTGCTGGCACCCTTAGAACCACTCTTAAATCAGGTCAGTTAGGAAGGTTGTATCTCCCTTTGGGACTAGATCCAGATAATGAATAAGGAAACAGTCTGCAAGGAGTACAAGTAGCTGTTGTGGGGCTTGGAGATCATTTGGTGTGTTCTTGAAACGCCTCACAGTGTGAATTTTGTCTTTCTGATCTGCTTCATGTCTGTTCTGTCTTAATTCAGTACCGGAATCCCAGCAACCCCCTGACCCACTACGACACCACAGCTGAGGAGATCCTGCAGCAGTGTGATGGTATGTCTGCTCTGCTCTGCTGCCACTCCCCTCTCCAACGAGGCCCTGGTAGCCTTACTGTTCTGTACTTGGAGAATGAGACCTGAGCTGGATGAGAAGTGCAACAACAAATCTCATACACATGCTGTGTGCCATTAGGGAATTACCTTATTTCAGTAGTCATAGTAATGGATCTTTTTTTCCATCAAAGAAGAATTTTTTGGTTTTTAGACTCCTTTGCTTGTGATCAGGTGGAGGAAGCAGTGATGGTTAAGATACCTTATATAAAAAAAGGCATAGGTAGACTGCTATGAAATAGGATAATTTTTCTCTGATCACAAGTGCAGGAATGAGTATTTTAATATTCCCTGAGCAAATAGTCCAATACACTGGAAGATGCTCCACTTAGGAGTCCTCGGGAGCACAAACTGCCCTGTGTAGCAGTTGTCACCAGCAGGTCCCTCTCTGTAGGCATCTCTTCCATGGTAGTGCTGGGCAGCTGAGCTGCAGTACCTGAAGGGATTGGGCTGTGGCAGCACAGAGCTTCAGCTGGGCTCACTCACCCAGCTGAGGAGTTGGTTTGGGAGCTGTTGGACACATTCCATGTGATTTTGCAGTCTACCATGTAGGCATTTCCATAGGTGGTGGAATTAACTCATATAGGAGGCTGCTGACCCTCCTTATAAATAAAGTTATACAGTACAGTGTCTGATGGGACCCTCTGGTAAGAAAAGCAGCTATTAAATTCCTTCTCATTAGGGTGAAGACCATGTGAAAGATTCTCCTCCCTCTTAAAGCTGTAGCTGTTCAGAGGATTTGGTTTGTCCTTCTGTGACAAACTTTGAGTTAAAGTGAGTGCACTTTAACAAGCTGCCATCCCACAAACTGAGAGTTCAGTTGAGTTCCAGCTTTAGACTTCTTGTTTGTATTTACTTCCCTCACAGGCCAGGCACTGTTCAGTTACCCCTGCTTGGTGGGGTGTTATTCTCTTGGCTGGTAAGCATTTGTTTTTGTGTGAATTGGTGACCTTTTGAAAATTTAATTTTATTTTTTAATTAACAAAGCTGGCATGTGGATGCACCAGGGAAACTGCAGGTGGTGATAGAGGGATAAAATAGCATATCTACACTCACTCTTAGTGCTAGTGACCAAAGAGTCTTTTTCCCTGGAAAATGAGAGAATAGTTGTGTTAACAATTCTCTCTGTGGGTGCCTTTCCCATGCTCTTGGCACTCATTCAGTTAATTAACTAATACAGTGGGCTGCTTGGTTTAAGTTAGAGAATGAATTATCTGTATCAGCAAATGCAGCAACAGGAAAACTACAGCTGTCAGGTCCATGGGCCACCTCCAGCTGTGTCCAAAGTGCCACAAACTGGTGCCTTGCCAGGCCTCTGGATGGACATTTCAAAACTTTGTTGGAGTGAGGACTGAGCAATGTAGCCCCAGGGCAGGTCTTGTAACAGCTCTTGGGAAGCAAAGAGCCTTATCTTGTCCTTTTCAGCCACTTTCTGCCTTTTTGTTGAGGAAAGTCCATACTTAGATATAAGTGGGGTTTTAATCCATCATTCTTTTGGAGAGTTCACAACTGCCTTCTATCCCCCACCCTCAAACAGGAAAGGTAGACATGCTGGTGGCTACAGCTGGCACAGGAGGGACTATCACTGGCATCTCCAGAAAGCTAAAGGAGAAGTGTCCAAGTTGCAAAGTAAGTGACAAACCTTATGCATTTCTCTTTATTGGGCTGAACCCCAAACTGCTCCCCTTGGCACATCTCATGCCTTGAGATAAGCCTGCCCTGGCTCTCTCATCTGTTCTCAGTTAGAAGGTAGTTCTGAGCCACAAAGAAAGGTTTCTCAGATTGTCTGAAATCATCATGCTCTGGTCACTCTGGTGACCAGAGTTCAGGTTTGGCTCAGCAGGTGAAAACTGGCCCTCAGATCCCTTCACAGGGTGTCTGAGAAACCTCCCTCTCTGGTTTGTGCTCTGCAGCCTTGTGCTTCCTCTCTGACTGTGCCTTCACTGACTTTTTGGGAACTGCTGAGGTTTTACCCAGTGAAATTATCTCTGCACACACCAACCTGTGTGTCTGCCTGTGTGCTGTAGTAGATTTCCTCACAGAACTTGGTATCCTGCTTCAATTGTGGATATTTTCCTATGTAGGCAGGGGGTGGTAAAGAAAATAAGCGATCTGCTTACACTTGGCCCAAAATGTGTCGGCTACAATGATGCCTGACACGTGAATGAGGACAATCTTGCCTCGGGGAAACCTTGTTTTCTGTTTAAAACCAAGCAAAAACCCACATAAAACAAGTGGTGCCCCTCAGTGTCCCCTGCCTGAAGAGATGGGATGGGTTGCCAGGAAGAAATGAGCAGGACACCAGGTTGCTGCTGGCTTGGCCGAGTGTGCAGCCAGTGTGACACCAGCAGCTGCAACAAGGCTAGTGCTGTGTCCTCTGTGTGTCAGAGTGACCCGAGTGGAAACTGCTTCTCCAGATCATAGGTGTGGATCCTGAAGGCTCCATCCTTGCTGCCCCAGAGGCACTGAACAAGACTGACAAGACAACGTATGAAGTGGAGGGAATTGGATACGATTTTGTCCCCACGGTGTTGGATAGATCTGTAAGTCATGCTGCTTGGGTTACTGCCCCTTTGCCCTCTGGTGGGATGCAGGAGGGAGGTGAAAGGTGGAGGGGAAAACTTGGGGAAGTATTTCTTTGAGCTGAAAGGGGAGGACTAGGAGACAGAGCTATTCCTGTTCTTTCCATCAGCAGAAGCAGTCCCTGGAATGCTTCTGCACCGGCCATGTTTGTTTTACAGTGCCAGGTCAAAAGGCTGTGAGCAGATAAAGTTTTCCTAGAACAAACTTATTTTTACATTAAGAAAAAAAAGCCCCCAACAAACAACAAAACACACCCCAGAACCCAATCACAAAACACAGTAAGAAAAAAGCACGTAACAAAACCCACCAGCTAACCAATAGAAAAATTACTCCAATGAAGCATCCTAACCCCTCCTGGACAAAGTGGTATGACAGCATCCTGAGCAGAGTCTGTGACCCTGGGAATCCCTCCAAGAGGGGAGGAAAGTGATGCTCTCTGAGGCTGACTCACAGCAGCCTGCTCTCACAGTGAGGCTCCAATAAGGAGCCTGCTGTGCTAATGTGATCATCTTACCTTGGCAAAAAAACCACCCTCTTGGCATTTGGAGGATGGAAACCCAGGCACGTGGCTCGGTAGGGCAGCTGTTACCTCAAAGAGCATGGGCTGAATTCACACTAGTTGTGTAGTTCCCCTATCCCTCCTCATTTAAACAGACCTCTGTTTCTGTCTTCCTGCCCCTTCCCAGACAGTGGACCAGTGGTACAAGAGCAATGACGAGGAGTCCTTTGCTTTAGCTCGCATGCTGATCCGAGACGAGGGACTGCTGTGTGGTAAGAGCAGATGTGGATGCTTTGGGTTTCCCTGTGGGAGGCTGAAGCCTCGTGCAGATCAGAGACACCTCCTTCCACTTCAGAACCTGCTTTCCTCGCTCTGGGCTCGTCTTCTTTCTCTCCTCCTCTCTTTTGGTCATTCCCATTTCCCCCATGGCTTGACAGTTTTGCCTGTGCTCTGTGTTTTGGCAGGTGGCAGCTCGGGCAGTGCCATGTCTGTAGCTGTGAAGGCAGCCAAAGAGCTGAAGGAGGGTCAGCGCTGTGTTGTCATCTTCCCTGACTCTATCAGGAACTACATGTAAGAGCCTGCTGGTTTTCTCTCTGGGAAAAGGGTGAGGGGAGTCCCTCAGACCTCCCTCCTCCACAGCAATGGAAGTTTAAATACCTATTTCATGTGACACCCAGTTATCCAAGCAAGGAATGACTGGGGCACAAGTTCTGAGGTATCTAAAAAGGGTCTGACATGGAGGAGACATCTTCCCTTTGAAAGCTGAGCTGTAAACAGTGTGTTTGCTGTTGGATGTTCCACCTGCTAATGAGCTTTTCACTTCCTGATGCTTTCTAGGTCCAAGTTCTTGAGTGACAAATGGATGATTCAGAAAGGGTTCATGAAAGAAGACCTTGGCAACAAACCCTGGTAAACCTGTCAGATCCATTTGGATTTTCATGACTCTGTTCAATTGAGTTTATGGCACTTGCTAATTCAAAGCTCATTTCAATTTACTCTACTCTTTTGATTTAGCTAATCTTTCATTATCTTGATGCATAATTGCAGCTATTAATTGAATCTACCTAAATTAGTTGCCATTTTTCTTTGAGTTGCATGGCAGCAGAAGAAAATTTGGTACTTAATGATTTTTTTTTTTTGTCTGGAATAAAAAAAGAATAGTATCCAAAGAACCATTCTGAGATGAGAGCTCTTGAGTGCAAAGCACTGCAAGTCTGCATAAATGGAAAGGAATCTTCCCTAAATTGTTACCTATAATGTCTGTAAATATGGGTAGGTTGTTCAGTAAGAGCACAAAATTTTCTGTGTAAGATAATAAATAAGGAAATTGAGGGGATTAGTGCTCACCACTAACTGTCTAATCCTAGAAAGCAGGTGAAATGAGGAAAAGAGTTTCAGTCTTAAAGCCTTGTCACATTTCAGTGACTTTCTGGTATTGGGGGTAAAACTTCAGAACCCGGAAGCTTTATTGACTGTGGCTGAATCCTGGATTTTCCTTGGAGCTGCTTGTTACTCCTGTTGGAGGACACTGCACATGAAGAGCTGGTTCTGTTCCCTCCATAAGACTTGCATGGGTTTGTTTTTCATTTCGTGCCCAGGTGGTGGAACATCAGTATTCAGGAGCTAAGCCTCTCTGCTCCCCTGACTGTGCTTCCCACTGTTACCTGTGCCAAGACTGTCGATATTCTCCGGGAGAAGGGATTCGACCAGGTACCAGTTGTTGATGAATCTGGGTATGTCCACATATCTCACTATTCATCCATTTGTCTCACTTCCCTCACCAGGTCCCAAGGGATGTCTTTTAAAATGCTTGCTGGCAGTGTAACATCCTCTCACTCACCTTTCTTTCAGTTACAGTAAAGCAATTCAGAAATGTTACTTAAACGCACCAATGCTGCACTTGGTATGTCGTCATGCCAGGATTGTCCTGCTCTTCACATGGTTCTAATGGTTATCATGATATACTTCCTCAGTGTGTCTCTGCAGGATAATGTAGATTGTTCTTTATAATAACTGTTTAACTTCGCAAAGCAAAAATTCCTGCCAAACTTTCCAACTTCCACCACAGCGTTCACTAAGTTTCTTCAGAACACTGTGTTATGGTGAGGTGCTGTAACCCAGGGTGTCCCCAGCAAGCTGGAATGTGCCTTATTACCCTGTAAGTCTCCTGTAGACAGGCTGAATAATGAAGAGTTGCTCAATTACTCTCCAATTACAGTGCTTAATCAAGGGATGAATTGTTGTAGATCCTTGCAGGGAGAAGGGGAATGAGTGAAACTGGGGTGAGCATGTCTGTGACTGTCACACCTTTCAAAAGGACAGATGAGGGTGTAAAACAGTGAGGTAGTTGGTGCTTTTCAAAAGCTCTCTGAGACTGCAGGAAGCTCTCCAGTTACAGGGAGCAGAGATAGAGAGGCTCAGAAGGGCCAGGCACCCACAGCACCTGCTGACTTGTGTGTGGGTCTACAGAACTTCTGAGAGCTGGACTCTGTCTCCTGCAGAGACACAGGATCCAAGTATACCATCAATAATGTTGCATTATTACCACGAAGTAGCTGAACTGACTTTTCCAGGTTGGCTGAGAGTGGATGTTTTTATCCACAGGAACACCTGAGGCTTTTGTGTTGCTTAGCCCTGTCTTCTCTCTCCTTCCCCAGGGTGATTCTGGGCATGGTTACTCTGGGTAACATGCTTTCCTCACTGCTTGCTGGAAAAGTTCAGCCTTCTGATGAAGTCAGAAAAGTCATCTACAAGCAATTTCAACAGGTAGGCAGGTATTTAAAATACCAGAGTTGGTGTCCCAACACTGCAGTGGCATCAGGTTGGGTAAGGTTTACCTGGGACTGTACAGAGCAGCTGTTACAGAGCACAGTCATGCCTTAAACCCTGTCCTGGGTCACTCAGGAGCTCCCAGCCCTGTGTTGTGGCTATATTGTGCTATTCCATTCCTTCATCAGGCTTTCTTCTAGCATGTTTGTCCTTTCCTCCTTCCCCAAAAACCCCAGCACAAATATGGGCAGTGTGTAACTTTCCAGGGGAGGAGACAGGGAGATGCTGAAACAGCTCTGCTGAATAATTTCTCTATCAGCTGAAAACAAGCAGTGTTCTTCACTATGTATCAGATGCCTTGCTGGAGCAGGGGCTGGCTGCTGAAAGGTGATGTTGTCAGAGATATGTGAATTTTGGTGTTAGCCACCTTCACCTGTCCATCCAGTGTGGTGAGTGAGGGTGGGCAGGCCCTGGCACAGGTTACCCAGAGAAGCTGTGGCTGCCCCATCCCTGGAAGTGCTCAAGGCCAGGCTGGATGGGGCTCTGAGCAACCTGGTCAGGTGAAAGGTGTCCCTGCCCATGGAAGAAGGGTTGGAACTAGTTAATCTGTAAGGTTCCTTCCAACCCAAACCATTCTGTGATAGCACAACTTCCCAGCTCTATGGGCATTCTCCTAAACTATATTAGTGTGGTTGTTGCTTTGCTTCTCTTGCAGGAAAGAATTTTGATTTTTAACATGGAATGCTTGACTTAGTTTTCACCAGGCTTTAAGCCTGAACACTGTCCCAAAGTAGATGAAGTGCTGTATTCTGGCAGTGTATGTGATGCTTCTGTTCAGTCCATGAACCACCAGGTCCCTGAGGCTGAGCAAGGATGCTGGTTCTTTATGGACACATGTAAACTTATTTTTTCCTTCCCAGACAGATAATCAAGCATCATGTGGAAATGTGGTGCGTAACACAACTGCTTAGTTCATGTTCTCCCTCACTTGGACACCTTAAGAGTTTCTGGGGCTGGTGGTGTGCAATTGTTTCTGTGGCTACACTGCTGTTGGCTGCATTAGCCAAGTCTCTGCACTTCTGAGGTTGTGGCTTTTGCCATGGGCAGCTTGAAGTTTCTCGTGCTTCTTCAGTAAAGAACAGCTTAAGCATTTCTTTTCCCTTTAGTTCTGATGTTTTCTTGGTGGAGGATGGAAGGGGAGTGACACAAGCAGTGGTATTGCTAACATGCCTAACTGGAAGCATCATTTGTTGGGGTTTTTTCCTATTTGAATTGATGGTTTGCTGGAGAAACCTGGTTAAATGCACATAACCTCAGAAGTATTGTGGATTTTGCTTTTCTTACCACTTTTAGTCAAGATTATTTGGCTTGCTCAGTAGTGAAATTGGGAAAACAGATCATCTGTCTCACTGAAATGACTTCTGATATGCCACAGAGGATACCACAGCATGCATCAATAAGAGGTGGGCTTAGCCTGTGGCTACCAAGGCAGAGGTATCTTTTTGTGTCTTCTGGCTTTCTGAGGTTGCCCAGAGAGGTTGTGGACTCCCCATCCCTGAAGCTGGTCAAGAACAGGCTGGATGGAGCTCTGAACAACCTTGTGGAAGGTGTCCCTGCCCATGGCAAGGGGTTTGGAACTGGAAGATCTTTAAAATCCCTTCCAACCCAAATAATTCTGTGATGCTGTAATGTGGGAAACTTTCTTTGGTAGGATCACCACAATTATTTTCTGGCAATCTCTTAGAATGGAAGAGGAATGGTAGCTTTTTTTAAAGTGCCTGGCAGCACAGTGCTCTGGGAACCTGACATATTAGTCACAACATAATTTGCCAATCCAGACAAGTGCTGTGTGGTAGTGGAGAGGGGGAACATCCTTGAGGAGTCAGATATTATTAATTCCAGTGGTTTTGCTTCCCAGATGTGTAGTGTAGTACCATGTGTGCAGACTCATTGCCTTTAAGACTTGGTAGGTTTAAAAAAAGTGCCTAAAAATGTGGGAAAACTGGTGGGTAAAATGTTTAGGGAGCTTGAACGAGCACTAGTGAGACATGTGAAAACTCTGTGGGAGCTGTGTTAAATTTCCATTAGGCATCTCAAAACATGTTTATGTCTTCATTTTTGTCCGAGTGCTGCCAAGGGGCTGCTTGTCCTGGTTTTCTTTAGCCTGCCCTGCCCCTGGAAACAGCTCTATGGATGATTGGCAAGGGGCTCTACTCACACATTTGCACAAAGCTGCTTGTCAGTGGTGGTGACTGAGAGGTGGCCCCTTGTGGCACTAAACCCAGATATTCATTCCCCAAGCCCCTGCTTGCCTGTCCCACAAGTTTAGGGACTGGTGCCTCAGTCTGCACTACATCTGCTGCCCCCTTAAACACTGGGAATCCTTTTGATCTCTTCTAACTTACAGGAAGGGCACAGAGCTCTGTGTCCCAGTGCAGCCCACCTGCTCAGCCTGGGGCATTTCTTCCTCACCCACAAGCTGAGCCCACTGCAGAGTAAAGGCTTTTTGAGTCTTCAGCACGAGGCTTTTCTTGGCTGTGAATTCCTTTAATAAGATGTCAGATGGTGGGTGCTGCATGGACCTGGGGAGAGTCACCTGGGTAATGGACCTGTGGCTGCTGCTTCATATGTTAAATCATTTCAGAGCAGTTTTATGCATTTTTTTTTTTTAATGTTTGCAGCAGGTGATTAGCAAAGTGATTCAGAAATATACGTGTTTCTTCAGGGTCAACACACAGTGCTTTTTTTGTTCAGTCTTAGCAAAGCTGAACTTCACAAAAAACGAATTCTTAACTCTCAGTTCCTTGACTTGCACCTGAATGCAGTGTTAGCTCAGCAATCTTTCACCCTTGGTTTGGTTTTTTGGGCTTTTCACCTGCTTCCTTTGCAGATCATGTTCACTTCCACAGTGATTTGCAGTCTGATTCACTCACTTTTCCCCAGTCTTGCTAGAAAATCACTAAGTATATAGAGTTTTATGATAACTTTTTTTTTTAGGCACGCGGAATATTTAACCTTTTTCCATTATTAACATTTTTCAGATGTTCAGTATATTCATTATGTTCACAGAATCAGAGTGAAAAACTTCATGCCGTGCTTTGTTTCCTTGGAAATTAGAAACAAAGAAAACCAATCTTCTTGATTAGTTGGTATTTTACAATATTTCAGATGGGAGCAGCAAACAAATACTGATGTTTTTAGTTCTGCACAAAGTATGTGAGGGTTACGAACTACTAAACATGGAAAGGACTGTTTTATTTAAGTTTTGTAACTCTCTCCCCAGATTAACCTGAAAGACAACTTGGGGAAACTCTCTCATATCCTGGAAATAGACCACTTTGCTCTGGTGGTTCATGAACAAATTCAGTGTAAGTACAATGTACTTGTGCCTTGTGAGAGGAGATCTTTGAGTGGTGACAAGAAGTGAGTGTGAATGTGTAAACAGGCTCTGAAGGAGCCAAATCCTCTTCCTCTGTCTGTAAATACTAACACTGACTTCCATCCCTGGAAGTGTCCAAGGCCAGCTTGGATGGGGCTCTGAGCAACCTGATCTAGTGGAAAGTGTCCCTGCCCATGGCAGGGGGTTTGGAATGAGATGAGCTTTAAGGTCCCTTCCAACCCAAACAATTCTATGATAGAACTAAGGCAGTAGCACTTTCATTCTGTAGCTGTTAGGTTAATTACTCTAATTTTTTGTCTTTCTAAAGCAAAATATTTATTACAGCTTCACAAAGTTTAACAATATTGAGATGGTTACACTGACATTGCTGTCTCAGAACAGCTTAATATTTCCTTTTCCTGTTTATTTCATTTAAATTAACTTATTGCCACTCATTTGATGTTTTTCCTCCAAACTCTACTTTTCTTCATCCTTCTCAAAACTCTTTACACTGCCTTCTTAATGAACTAGAAATTACTAAATAAATCTTCAAAGCTGGGTATATCACTGTTATAATACTTCTTCCTGTTTCATCTTCCTTGTAGCAGACAACATGTAAAAGCACAAACACTGAGAAACTAAACCGAAAACATTAAGACTCACCAGATAAATTTATCTGGTAGCTATCTCAATTATAACTGTAAGAAGAATAGACATCAAATTTGGGTTTGTTCTTGGTAATCTCCATAAGGATGTGTTCTTGGCTGTGTGCTGACTATTTATAAGCTTAGAATGTCACAGAGATTCAGTAAATGTAAAGCCCAGAACAATAAAGCTGGCTGAACAAGCTGAGTATAAAGTAGACTAAACATCTCAGTCCAGCCAGACTTTAGGAACAGGGAATTAAGACCACAGTTAAAGGACCAGAGTACATGTGGCCACTTGGTTCCCAGGTCAAAGGCTCAAAATGAAAAAGTCGCTTTCATCTGTGCTCTCAACGCAGCAAAGATTAAATGGTTAGTAAGTCTTTTGGATATAAATGGGACAATGTTGTGTTGTGGTCTTTATGTTGATTCTGTGATTGACAGAAGGTGGTAGTGCCACATTTTCTCCTCAAAATGTTGTTCCATTGGGCCATTCAAGTGGCCCCTGGTTCCAGTGGGATAATGCCCCCTGCAGCTGTCTCAGGCAGAGGCACAGAAACCAATGTATGAGGAAAATCAGCCTTATAAGAGGGTGTGATCTCAATTTTCGTGTCAAGAAGAGGAAGTCTGGTGGACCCTTATCCTTCCTTCCATCATGTTTCAGTTTCTGCATCCCTTTTGTTGAGTGCCTTTCTGAACTGAAACCCCTTGCCACGTCCTGTGTGGCCTGATGGCCACGATGCCATTTGGGTTCCCCCTCTGCCTTCCAGGGTCACCGGTGACAACCAGCCCCGGGCCCTGGCACACGGAGCCGGCATGGTTTGGCTCCCCCCTTACAACCAGTGCCACTCAAACCAAGTGGGGTGCTGTGGGTTTGTGCCTCCTAAAGCCAGAATTCCCTGTGTCCCCGTGCAGATCACACTGATGGCTCCTCCAGCAAGAGGCAGATGGTGTTTGGCATCGTCACAGCCATCGACCTGCTCAACTTCGTGACCGCGCGAGAGCGGGAGAGGAAATCCAACTGAAGCCTCTTCAGTGACACTTTGCAATCTCCAGTGAAGAATCAGGTTTATTTCTCTAGTGTAATGGTCTTAGGGTGGGTTTTTTGGTCAGTTGTTTGGTTTTTTTTTTTTAATTCTGAAAACAGGCAGTTAGCTATCCTGGTGTCAGCTCTACAGCCGGCGTGTCGTGCTGTATCACCCAGCTTCTGGGGACTTGTTTCTTAATCAGCTTGCACAATATTTCTTATCAAGACAATTTTATTTTTTTACCTATATATATATATGTGTGTGTGTAGAAAAAAATATTGCCTAAATTAACTGGTATGTTCCTTGCTATGTCTAAAGTCTGGCTTTACAAAACGTTGTTTCAGATTCACAGAATGTGTTGAAATAAAGAGTTAATGAAGCAGGGGCCCAAGAGAGCTCTGGAAAGTTTCAGGAAATTTCTCCATGCAAAGGTGTTAAGTTAGATATTACCTGTGTGGAGACAAAAGTGGGGCTGGGGCGTGGGGAGGAGAAAGGAGGGTTTCCCTTTTGGTGGCATCAGTGTAAAACCAGAGGAAATCCTGAGGGCTGGAGCTGAGACTTGCTTCAACCATCTGATCTGAGGGAAAACTGGTTTGAGTAGAAATATGGCAGTGAAGTGACAAACAAAACTAGTGGCTTTGTTTTGCACAGTGCACCGGCTTTCCCTGCAAAGGCAGACCTATTTTTTTTTTCCCAGTAGCACCCTGATAAGTAAACACAAATGCAAAGATTGAAAAGGATCAAGCTCTCAGTGGTCATGGTGAGTGGAGTCACCCTGTGGGGACAGGAGAAAAGTAGCTCTGCTCATCTTCTGATGGGCCTTTTGCCAAGAATAAAATCTGAGATCAGCAAGAGTGACATTTTTCTTGGCTTGTCTCTCCACTCAAGTTAAACAAAAAAGCACAACTATTTAGGCTGGGGCTATTGCTGGTAGGGTAATAAAGTTGGTTTTGTAGCAAAAAAAAAAAGGAAAACAAACAAACAAAAATCTTGGTTGTGAAAACTTGAAAGGAGCTGTGAATCAGCCAAGAGAAAACAAAGGGATTATTTAAAAACTCACTGTTACAACCTCCTGTGTATAGATCTCTTTCTGCCTCGCTGGCCTCCCTGTGGCAGCAGGATTTGCTGTCCAGTTTGGAAGTGTGTGTGCTCTGAGGAGAGGGGTGGTGGAAGGAAAGAACATAAGAACATCCAGCAGAGCCTTTGCAGTTGTGCCTTGGGCCCTGGAGGAGGGAGGTGATGCACAGGGAGGCCAGAGCTCAAAGCCAAAGCAGTGACACCAGGGATGCTGTCCCCCCTGCCAGCCCCATTTGCTTTATTGCTGCTTCTCTCTTGCCTTATATTTGTGCATCTTAAGAACTTTGTTGCAATAATAGAAAGCCTCAGACTGATTCCTCATTACTCTGTGGTTCCATGATGCTAAATGCTAAGTTTTTTCTGTCCTCATTCAGTTTATTTCCTCAGACATTGGCTACCCTTTCAGATTAGGGATAGTGCTGAAGTTACATGACCCATACCTACCTTAAGCTGTAGTTTAACAATTAAATTCATATGCTTCTCTAAGATATAAGACAACTTTTCCCAAGGCTCTGGAATAAACTACTGTAAAGTCTAAAAATATCTGAGTTCAGTAATAATTGGCTTTAAAGAGGGGTTGATTTTTTTAATATATTTTTTTCCCCTTATGCTGTGCAGTGATTTCTCTCACTGTTCCCCCCCACTGTAGGAGCAACCCCAGCTTGGGTGCTCAGGCTAATGGAAAGGTGAGCACCAAATGTGTGTGTACCTGTGTGTTAAAACCACTCTTTTCCAACCTGTGTTAGCTTTCCTGGGCTGAACAGCTCTGTCCTGCCTTTGTTGCTCCTTGGCAGAGCCTCGTAACTCAGCTTTCAAACTGTAATTTTGAGCTGCTTCACAAGGGGTCTTAAATAACTTATCACAGTTAAGGGCAGGGTGTTTGATTCTAGAGCTTCTGACAGCCTTGATGTTTCTTAGTGTTGAGAGTCTGTGGATGGTCAGTTGTACCCCTTGAGACATCAATATTTCAGCCAGGTTTCTAAACCTCTTTCCCAATGACTTCAAATGCTGTTGTCAGATACAGTTCTGTATCTGTTCTTAATTTACAGGGAAGATCAAGAGACTTATTTCTTTGATTACTTGTATTTTCACTGCACCCTTTGATTCCCACACTTGAAAAAGAACCTGTGTACTTCACTAGATGCTGCGACCTGAAGCATTTGCTGCAATCATGGCCATCACTGCTGCTAAATTTTGGCATTGCTTTTGCTTTTGAATATTTACTTTACCGGCTTTTATCTGATCTCCACCTCCCCCTCCCCCCCAAAATTTTCCATCTGACCTTTGCTGACGGCAGCAGGGAGAGGGAGGTGCTTGAGCAGTTGGGGTTTTTCCCTTTTCCCTGTAAAAGCTCCATGTCCCAACCTAACTGAATTCAGCAAGAAATATGAAGAGGGCAGAAGGAGGTTCCCAAAGCTGCTTTTCAGAACAGCACTACAAGAGAACAGTTAGAGGTGGGTCAGAAAATTAGTGGGCAGGAAAGAAGTGTAAAGATTTGAGTTTGTTTTTCTAGTTCACTGTTCATACGTTAATCTCAGTAGCATCATGAAAACAGGCAGTATTGGGGACTGAGAAATAAGGGGTGGTTAGAGCTGGTAGTGGATGTGAATCTAGAGCAATCCAAGTGAGCCAAAGGATCCAGAGAAGTCCACCTGTTCCCCTCTGCCAGTGTGGTTTGTTAAGAACAGGAGCTGCCTCCTGTTCTACACTGGCACAGGGAGGAAAAGGCAGCCACCAGCCCCTCTTACTCACAGTAGCAATCCTGTTTGACCAGAGGAATTGGGGAAATAAATGGAGTTGCTGAGTGACTGAAAAGCTTTCCAGAGCTCTTTCCCACAGCAGGGTCAAAGGCAGCAAAGAGAAGGGGACAGGGAATCCTGCAGGGCTGAAGTTCCTCTGCCAAAGGTTGCAAATGTGATGCTTTTTTTGCATGTCTGAGAACCTCATTGCTGGCCTGGTCCTGGTTAGTCATGGTAGGGTTATATTAACACTGGGCTCATCTTTGTTTCAAATACATGGAGGACCAAGAAAGACATTGCAGTTTGTTCAGTCTTTCAACCTGAATTCAAGACCAGAGCTTGAACAGAACTGTATTTTAATTTTTTTCTGAAATGGGTGCCTTGCATCTTCTTTGCTGGTTGTGCAGGTGCTGAAAAAACCTGAAAACTCTTTTGCACATGGATATTTGTATCAACAATTTATGCTGTGTTTGTGTGTCACTGTAAGAGAATATCAGTCCTTTTGGTCCAATGTTGGCTCTGCAATAATACCTTTATTTTCTCACCTGAAGACAATTATCCAGTAAAATCTGTACAATATTTTACAAGCAGTTATCAATGACTTAAGGAGCATGTTGAAATTGTTGTGTTCAATGTTATTTCCCACTTCTTGCACTCTGGAACTCTGGCTAGCAGAGGTTCCTCTAAGTAGCCAGACCAGTCTCATCAGCCCACCAAGCTCATTTCTGAAAACTTCTGCTTGCTGTTATGAATTTCATGCAATACTCACTGTCAGGAGCTGCCTTGTGCCTGTCATCCAACAGCCTTTCTTACTGTGTAGTGTCAACACCCTACTCTGACAAAGGGAAGAATTCTTTTATGCTTTAAGGAGTTGGGAAAAAATCAATACTATGAGGTGTATTTATTGCACAAATATTCACAAACGTACAATAGAAAGAGTTCAATAAAAACTGTTTGATTGCAGAGTGACTCTGGTTTATTATTTTTTTCATGCCAGTTCAAGTTTATAAGGGTGTTAGACTGAAATCTGTGTGTGCTGCAGAAGACCTTTTGCTTTCAGTGTAGGGACTCCGCAGTTCTTTCCTTCTGGCAGGGCAGGACTGGGGGTGAGCCAGCCCATCCTCTGCTTCTCAGGGCTGGCTTTGGACCAATGCTGGTGTTTCTGGGCAGGCTGTGAAGGGAGGGAGGCAGAGCCAGGGCTCAGGTGCCACTGCTGCAGCTCCTACAGCAGATACCTGTGCAGTCAATTGGACAGATTCCTGAATAAATGCAAAGGGGATGGGCCAGCCCGTGTTTCTGTGGGAAGGCAGTGTCCTTTGGGAAGTGGGGTGAGGCTGTGATGTTAAAAGGTACATGAGTTCATGAGGTGTGTGGGTGTTCTGTGTGTCAGGAGCAGCTGGGAGGAACCCAAGGGACTGTCTGTGTCACTTCAGAGCTTTTTATTTGCAGTCACTCGGCAGCTTGGTCAATTGCTCAGGTTAAACCACGATGAAGGTGGTTTATATCTGCTAGGCAAGTGAGTAAACCACTCATCCCTTCGTTTTTGATCCCTATTTCCTTCTGTGGTCAGTCAGTCCTTGCTCAGCCCTGTCCAGAGAGCTGAGGACCCTGCTGGCCAGTCTCATGGGGATGTTCCATCACAGAGGCACAGGGAAAGGTTGGGGGGGAATAGTTACAGGGGGGCTTCCTCTGCCTGTCTCAGGGGCTGGGGTCAGTCCTGCCAGCATGATCTTGGTGTTCAGGTACCTCCTCACACACACAGGGTGCTCTGTCCTCAGCTTTATCTTCTTTCTGTGACACATCCTTCCCCTGTGACACTTGAAAGGCTGTCATTGCCAGCAGCAAGTGCAGATCACTGACTGCCTTGCCTTCACGTCTTGGCAGACCACCCAGAGGGGGGGGGGAAAGGGATCCTGATATCACAGCCCTACAGGCCAAAGGCCAGCATTGCTCCCAGGCTCACCTGTGCAAGAAAAGACCATTTCAGCACAGGGCCAAAGGCTAACCAGGCACAGAGAGCAGCAGGCAGTGTGTGGGATCAAGTTCCACCTGCCAGCAGGCTGGAGGCTCCTGCTGCTGGGCTGCAGCCCTGAACAGGTTTAAGGAATACTTTATGAAGTAGATCAGGTTATGAACCAGATCACTGGTTTTTAGCCACTGCAGCTATTCAGAGAAACATCCAGGGCTCCTTGGTGCCCTGTTAGCAGCAGTCCCCAGGTCTGAGCACCCAGAGCCCACACCCCACTCCTGCAAGACCTCCTGACAGCTGAGTCACAGCCTAATGGCACCCCTGGGACTGAGCTGGCCCCAGCTGGGGAGCTGCCCCTCCTTGTGGGTCACCAGCAGGAAAATTACTGGGTACAATCAGGTGTTCTGGCTCTGGAGATAACGGGAGGACTTCAGTCCAGAGAGCTGCCTTATGAAAGCAATAAATTCCCTTTGGGGGAAAAAAAAAAGGCAAAAAAAAAAAAAGCCCCACCACCCACCCACACTTATGTTGCTGATGGAACTGCAGCTGCCTTTTGCCACTGCAAGGTAAAGGCAGATCTGTCTGAGCTTTGCTCATGGAATATTCCTAAAGGTATTCTTTATCTATGTGGACTTATCAGGAGTGGAGGAATCTGGAGAGGGAAGGGGCACAGGCCCTGCCAGGGCACAAGGAGTTCAGCCCACACCAGGGTGCTGGCACTGTTTGCCACAGGGGTAGATGCACACAGTGGGGATGCTCTGTGTGGGGAGGGGTCCCACAGATCCCAGGGTCTCTCCCCCAGCCCCTGCCAAAACTCTGCTGAAGCCATGCCCATGCCCAGATTTGCCTCCAGCCACCCAATGCTGCTGTTTTGCCTGCCAGGACCCATCTTGGTCCTCAAAGCTGCCCCAGCTTTGCACATGAACTGCATTACAGACCGTGCTCAGCTGAAATGCAGCTTTCCCCCACACCACATTCCCTCATCAATTAAATCAGTTTTCTGGTTTTGTTTTTCTAGGTGCCTGTAATGGAGAGGGCAATGTGTGATAGGAGTGGCTGGGAGGGAGGACTGCAGGCAAGAGATGCTTAGCTGGGTATGGCTGTTGTATCAAACAGCAGTTCCTGAACATCTGGACCATCCCTGTGCATTCCCCAAGGTCAGGCGAATGATGGAGAAGAGCCACTGATCCAGCCACTGGTCTGTTCAGTGCCAAATGCCAAGTCTCACCCAGTGGCTGTGGTCCTGGAGGATGGTGAGTGAGGGGAGAACCCAGAGGACCTGACTCATGGTGGGGCAGCAAGAACAGCCAACTCACCTGCCACCACCCTGCCTCAGTCTGGAGAAAAGATCTACCCCTATTTAGAGGAAAAGCCAGGTGGTGTTTACACTGCAGGTTGCACTGCTCTTTCAGGAGCTAAAAATATGCCGTGGCTTTTTTCACACCTGCTTTGGAAAGTCACTGTTTCCTCTAGTGGCAACCAGCTGGGTTTGTGTGCCCTGTATTGCCTGTGGAGTGTGTCTGTAACAGACAAGGATACAGGAATGAGTGGATCAGCCCCACGGGAAAAGCAAAGAAGGTCTGACCTGTGAAGGGTGGGAAACTCAAAGTGTTTAGAGCTTCTCATACCTTGGGTTCCTTCCAGTGTCCTCCTGAGAGAAGCCAGCAGGTCTGCTCTTCCCCTGCTGCCTCTGGAGCATCACTCCCCCCACAGCCACCAGCAGCACCATCAAAAGAGGCTCACTGGATGAGCTGAAAACTCCATGGCATGTACAGGCAAATGCTGACCTCTCCTGAAACAAGAGGGTGTGAACAGCTGCTTCAGCACAGTAACAAAAATGAAACTTTTCCAGCCCATTTCTGCCTCGGACTGTGACAGGCTTGGGCAAGTGCACCCTACCCTGAGTACCTCACTCCATCATACAGATCCCTGCTGAGCGAGGCTCCTCAGGAAACACAGCCCTGCTCACAAGTGTCAGTGGGCTCTGGCCACGAGCAATTAAATTCTTTATCTGTTTTTGCTCAGACTTACATCATGGGGAGGAGGGCTGCATAAAGGCCATGGTTTGGACGGATGGTACATGTCAGGTTTCAGCTGGAATAGTTTTGCACCAAAGTAAGAGTTTTCAAAAAGTGTGCTGAACTGGTGAAAAATAGGTTTAACAGCAAGTGACATCCTCCTTTTTTCCCAGCTTACCCACACAATTCAGATAGCAGGTACTATCACCAATATTCCAACTCAGAGTTAGATTGACCAGCAGCAGTTTTAACCTCATGCTCCCATAGCAAAATTGCCCTGAATTGACTCCTGTGCCTTTCCAGAATATTGCTACTCTTCTTCTCCTGACATCCTCTCAAGCCCTGCTGTGGAGCTTCAACTGCTTTGATAAAACCATTTTGATTATTAAATTACAAGAGAGGGAAAAACATGGATTTCTTCCCACTCAGTATGGCAGAATCAGGAAGATTCTAAAACCAGATTGTCTCCTCTGAGAGAAAAATTCACCGTGAGAGGAGACTGGTTACAAAAGTCTCTCCTCCCAATTGCCCAGAAGTAAAACCTGAGTGCTGCATCCCTGCTGAGATTACAGAATTACAGACAGGTTTGGGTTCAAAGAGACCTTAAAGACCATCCAGTTCCAACCCCTCTGCCATGGGCAGGGACACCTTCCACTAGATGAGGTTGCTCCAAACCCCATCCAGCCTGGCCTTGGACACTTCCAGGGATGGGGCAGCCACAGCTTCTCTGCCCAACCTGTGCCAGGGCCTGCCCACCCTCACTGTAAAGAAAGAGGAGTACTGTGAAACTATCTCTGCAAAGAGTGTTGTTGATGATGGTTTAAAAGCAGAGTGCCTTTCCCTCTGCATGGACATGAACTTTCCTTTCACCCTTGGTGAGAGCACAGAGCCATTCCAGCGTTCCCAGCCGCTTCCATCACTCCCTGCACCTCCCTCCCTTTTTATGGCCAGTGGGCTGGTTCTCTCCAGTTGTTGCTTCCCAGCCTGAGGACACTGATGTTTGGTCAGTGGAATCCTGCAGGTGAAATGCTCCAAGGTGACTTGGGATAGAGGGCAGGGCAGTGCAAGCCCACCGTGGAATCTGCTGTCGTGTGTTTTTTCAGCCCAGTAACACAAGCACTGCAGAACGGCAAGGTAAGATTAGGTACCCGTGGGACGTGTTTTTATTATCTGTACAGGCTGTGGAGTGCCTGCTGTTCTTGTGTGGGTGGAAGCACGACAAGGATGCCAGTGCAGACTCCAGCCAGCCCCCTGCAGACCAGCTCCTCCTCTGCTCTTAACTCAGGCACAGGAAAAGCAGGAAAGCCCATGCCAAAATAGCGGCTGTCCTCACCTGCCAGGGCGAAAGCAGCTCTGTGTGTGACTGCAGGGCTGGTGATGCCACAGAGTCAGACTGCACAGCAGCTCTGGATGAGGCATCAGGAGAGCAGTGGTGGGGAAATGTCCTGGTTTAACCCCAGCTGGCAACTCAGCCCCACAGAGCTCCTCACTCACTGGAGGTGGGAGAGATAATTGGAAGGGTAAAAGTGAGAAGATTCATGGGTTGAGATAAAGACAGTTTAGTAGGTAAAGCACAAGATGTGTGCACAAGCAAACCAAAACATGGAATTCATTTCCCACTTCCCACGGGCAGGCAGGTGTTCAGCCATCCCCAGGAGAACAGGACTCTGTCACCTGTAATGGGAAGGCAAACACCATCACTTCAAACATCCCCTCTTCCTTCTTCCCCCAGATTTACACGCTGAACCTGATGCCATATGGTGTGGAACATCCCTGTGGTCAGCTGGGGTCAGGTATCCCAGTTGTGTCACTCCCAAATCCTCGTGCATCCCCAGCCTCCTCTCTGGCAGGGTGGGGTGTGTGGCCTTCTCCAGGGGCCACAGGACCTCCAGAGATGTACCTGCTCCACCATGGCCTTACCCCTGGCTGCAGTCCCACCAGGATGGACCTGCTCTGTTGGTGATGAGCAGCACAGCCCTCCCCCAGGCAGCAAAAGCAAAAAGCAGCCACTAAGGAGCACTAGGCTAATATAAAATCAGGCAGGCGAGCCCATGGCAAGCATAGGAGCCTGATAATTAATATCTAAACAGCACTAACATCTATAAATTCAATCCAGCACATCCTAATCAAATTTGTTGCTATCTCAAACTCTCCAAGCCCCAAAATGGGCACCTAAAAGGCCTGTTGTGGTTTAACCCCAGCCAGCAACTAAACCTGAGCATTCCGATCAGATGCAGCTGACTGCTTTTACCTTGCCCCAAAAAAGGGACATGGAGGGTTTTTGTTTTTTTGTTTTAAAGTCCCCAAACTTGCCACTTAGACCCTTTTTGGAGGAAAGTCTTTAATATAAAAATGTGTTTCTCTAAATAAAGCATTTTATTTCAAAATTGCCTTCAATTGCCTCCAATACCCCTCTAAATCGCAGTTTTCTTTCAGGTTGGAAAAAAACCCTTCATTTCTTGCAGTTTGGTCACTGAAGGGAAGAATCTTATTTTTGAGCACACACTGCTGCAGGAGACAGCCAGGCAGGGGTGGCTGGGTTATTCTGTAACTGCAATGCCCAGAAAATGCAATTCTTGCTGGGGCTGGGGTTATTTGCAGCCTCCTCACAAGAGACCTGAATGCTCTGTGTCATATCAGATAGCCCACAAGGTTTTGCTGTGATGGATTACCTCTGGTAATGTTTTCCAGAGAGTTCATTTATTGCAAAAAGACCAAAGGTAATGTCATCCCTGTGCTGATACCTACACCAGTCATGTCTTCAGAAGGTTTAATTCCAAAATAAGCATTCTGACAAGCCTTATTCTTGCCTCATGACCTCAACAGTGGTGGAGTTTCCTTCCCTACCGTGTTTTGGAGGAGCAGAGCCCCAGCCTGGGCCAGGCAGCTCTTGTATTGTTGCCCTGGCTCTGGGAAGGAGTGGGAAAAGGAGAGAATGAAATTCCCAAGGGCTCTTCCTCTTGCAGTAAAATCTGCATCCAGATGTTTTCCTGAGCACTCAGCTGGCATTTGGGAATCACCACGGAGCAGAAACTGGTCACTCTTCTCAGCTGATTTAATGGTAAAGCAGTTTTAAGAGGAGCAGGAACTAATGGGAGAAAGAGGTTTAGGGCTGGAAGTGGTGAAGAGACTAATCCTAGGATCCCAGAGGACACAGAGCACCAGACAGCCCCTCACATATTATGTAATTCCTGCCATTGCTTGTTCCTGATTCAGCAAGGCACATGCTGACAAAGGGGAGCCGGGTTTAAGCAGCAGGTTCAGTACAAGACACAAAACCAGATCAGCAACAAAATTCTAAAACCAGCACAAAATTGCTGGGGGATGGGCTGAAAGCGCTCCTGGAGATAAGTACAAATTAAAACAAACAATAAATTGCTTACCTTTTTTTTTTTTTTTTATATATACCCCAATCATCTACCCCTGGAGAGCAGTCAGGGCATAGTGAGGTGTGGGGCAGGACCCAATCAGAGTCCCTCCAGGAGCTCACGGGTGTCTCCTGCCACCAGCATATATAAACTCAGCTCTGGAGTGCAGACAAGGCACTCTGCTGACACACTGGAGGAGGTGAGTGTGGCTTATCTGTTACCCCATGGGACCCAGGTAACTTTGGTGTGACTTGAAATTTGGCAGCCTCTCTTCCTCATCCTGAGCAAAGGCTGACTCTGGCCTGGGGAGCATCTGTGCTTTCAGCAACTTCTGAATAAATCAGGCAAGCTGGGAGGATTTGGCTTTAGGCTACAGGGTCAGTTGGGTGGTGGAGAGGGTTGTCTGGAGAGTTTGTACAGCTCCATCCTTGGAGGTCTTCAAGACCCAAGGAGGACAAACCCCTTAGAAGCCTGGACTGAATTTAGTGCTGCCCCATCTTTGAAGCAGGAGGTTGGACTAGGACCTCCTGAGGTCCCTTCCAGCCTGGATCACTCTGTCACTCAGTTCAAATGGTGCTGCATTTGTCTTGCTCAGTGACAGCAGTACCGTTTCTTTTAAATAAACCAAGAAAATGCCATTTTGCTTTGAATGGGGCAAGCTTGCATGCAACTCCTTCTGCATTGCTGAGTTTACCTAATGAGCATCTTGATTTTCTTCCCCTTGAAGTTATCAGTGCAGCCTGATAACCTAATGACTGCAATCTCCTACCTGCAAATTACTCTATAAACATTAGCCTCTGCTCCTTGTCATATATTTTTATTAAGTGACAGCAGCTGTGTGTTATCATTCCCCTTCTCTTGGCTCCAGTGGAGATTTCCATTTATCCTTTGCCCAGCCTTGTGCCATCTCAAGATCCTCTATTTAGCAGGAAGTAACGGGGCCATCACAGGGCACCTGCAACAGGTCAGGTGAGTTTGATGGTTGATCAGATGATCCCTGAAGCTTCAGGCAGGGGTTGGGAGGAGTGCTGGGACACAGGTAAGGGGTTTGGTAATCCACAGAGGATTCTGCTTACCTCCCACCCAGCCTGTTCGTGGGATGTGCCTGCTGAGACTGTCAGCAGGGGAGCAGCTCCCTGGTGTTTTGTAAAGGCTTCCAAAAGACACAGGAAAGTCACATTCTTCCCGTCTTTTGGTACCTTTTCAGGTTGTCTGCAATCTCTCATAGAGAGTTTTGGGGTTTCCATGTTTCAGGCAATTTTTAAGGTTACTTTCAGAACCACAGTGGGTTTTTGGCATATCTTAGTCTGAATGTGGATGTATTGTAACTACATATGTGCAGGACATCTGTGCAGTCCTGCAGGACCATGCCAGGAATTACACAGCCCTTGAGGATACACCTGAGGAATTCTCCAGCAGAGAGGAATGCAGATGTTGACCTAGTCAAGGACCACCTCTTATTTCTTTGTTCTCTGGGTGTCTAGAAAATACCTGTGTATCTGCTTTAAGTAAAAGAAAAATAACGAAAAAACCCCATTCCTGGCATTTTTTTATATCCAATGTCAGGGGAGCTGAGCATGGTGAACAGAATGCAACCCTGTTTTAGAAGGTGGGAAGCCAGTTATGCTCTTCCTTCCATGAATCCCTCCTGCACCCTCAGCCCAGCTGGTGCATCCAACCCTCAGCTTTTGGGACAGGGTGGCTGCTCCTGGGGCTTGAGGTACTGCTTTGTGGTGGTGAGGGAGGTGCTTGGATGCTGCTGTTCCCAGCTGGGTCTCTGAGGGGAGTCAGGGTGGTTCACCCACCTTCACCCAGGGCTTGGCAGATCTCCTGCAGCTCTCTGAGCTGCTCCAGGGGGGAAGATGGCCATCAACAGAAAAAGGGAAAAAACTAATAAAATCCAGTTTGCCAACATTTGGGGTGGCAACCGGTGAGTTCAGTCATGAGAGGGTGCTGACACTGCAGCTTATCTCTTCTTTACCCACAAGTGACTTTTGTTCCTTCCCAGTCAGTTCATTGGGTAAACATGGATTTTCTTCAGGAGATACGCTCAAGGCCGACACAAATCCTGGCTTGCAGGGAAATGTACATTTTTTCCCCCCCCTTTAATCCCTCTCATGAAGGTTTGTCAGTGGTGCACTGGGAAGCAAAGTTTGCTGGGAAAGCTTTCTTTGGCTGCAAGATCCAAGCCATGGTGGTGTGACTGCCCTGCACCCTCAATGGTTTCTTGATGGTTTCTGAGTCTGGGGTTGGTGTCTCTGGAGGAGAAAAGGTGGCTCAGGGTCTGATGTGGAGGGGGGGGGATCAGAGTCCCCTGCCTGCTGTGGGATCAGGCAGCCTGATGAGGTTGTTCACCTCCATCTCTGGAGATGCCCTGGGGCCTCTGGATGAGAACACACCACAGGCTGTTTCATCCCTCTGATGTTGCTGGAATAACGGTGTGCCGTGTTTCTGTCTTCCAGGGACAGCCCAACACTCAGGGAGCAAACCACAGCCCCATCCTCCCAGCCTGCTGTGGAAACAACCAGGAGGGCACAGCGGGGACCTCAGGGAGTCCTGCCACACCTCTTCAAAGAAATTCCAACCAGGAGGGTGAAAGGAGCCAGCGAGCAGGAGGAGGATGGCAGAAATGGTAATTAAGCCTGCCCTTGGGCTCACGTGTCAAGCCACAAATTAATTAGGTAATCAGGAGCCAGCCACAACATCCTGCTGGCTGCTTGCCCTGGCTACTGTGAGTCAGTCAGGCAACCCAGGTGCCCGGGAGGGGCAGGGCAGTGGCTTTATGGCCACTGGGATGAAGATGATGCTCCACAGACCTGTTGGCCTCTGCACTCTGTGCTGGGCACGTTGGCTCCAGCATCCTCTTGTCACCAGCCTGAGTTGCCTGCCTGGGGCAGTAGACAGAATGGCTTTCCCACATCCCCTCCACATGGCAGCAGGTCTGGCCCCACTGCAGGTAGCTCTCTGTGTTTAGAAATGAGATGTTTCTTCTCTGAGTCACTTGTTTAGTTCTACCAGATTTCAAAATGACATCTTTTTCCTCAGTCTGAAGTTAAATGTAGAAGGAAGGTCCAGCTTTGTGCCTTTGACCATTTCTACTACAGCAAAGTTAATGTAAGCAATTACACTTGCTCTAATTGCAAAATGCAGCACCAAAGAGGTGTAGGAAGACAGGGAAGACTATTCTACAACAAGCATGTAAACACAAGATTTCATCATCAGCCTAAGTAAGACACGTCCCCACTCATGACCCTTTGGAGCTACAAGGTCCCTTTAATCAACAAGGCTGAATCCAGCAAGTTGATTCTGTGAACAAGCCAGAAAAGGAACTTCCAGATACCAAAAAATCAGGTGTCTTCTCCATGTGGCTGCTTTCCTTAGCACAGAAGGGTGGTTGATGAATTGCAGGCAGGATCCCACCAAAACTCCATGGAACCCTTGTTTCTGCTATTGGTCAGTAGCAGATCCTGAGAATAAACTATAAGCCCAGACTTTTCCTTTTCTCTGCAACAGCAAAACAAAGAAAACGGCACAGTAATTTTTCTTACAAAGCACAGGTGCCATTTGGACTTGTGTGTTTAAAAGCCACTAATATTTAAAACTTGTTTGACCCGTTTCTTGTTCCGTTTTTACCTGACTTGCCCCCATAGTTGTTGCTGATAATCCCATTTTACCTTTATTTGAAATTATTTGATGCACTTTCTCCAGCTCCCCCAGGATTTACAGCCCACGCTCACCACCAGCCACCTGTCTCACTTCCAGTCTGATGAATCCTCCCCTCTTTAAGCTGTTTTGTGGAACTTGCTCTGTGTCCCTGAGTACCTTTGCTGTCCTTCCATGATTTTTATTCTTGCTGATTCCCTTTGTTCATTTTATACAGAGGTGTCCTCCAGCCCTCTGAGGTGCACCACCACAATAGAAGTATTCTCAAAAAACTGGGTAGACTTACTTGCAGTTTCTTCACTGCTGGGGTGAAAAATACTGCTCTTGACCAAATAATTAAATAGGAGCACCAAACTTTCTAGTGGAGGGGATGATTTTGAGCAGGGGAAGATTTACTGGAGAGGGTGCACAGATGATGGTTTATGGAGTGTGGGGTCTAGTATAACACTCTGGAAGATAAATTCTATCATGGAAGCATAGGATCATACCATTATTAGGGTTGGAAAGACCTTTAAGGTCATCAGATACAACCATCAGTGCATCATCACCATGTTCACCATTAGACCACGTCACCAAGTACCATATCCGTATATTTTGTGAACATTTCCAAGGATGGTGATTCCACCACTTCCCTAAACCTCTCCTGGCACAACTTGAGCCTGTTTCCTCTCATCCTCTCACTTGTTACCTGGGAGAAGAGACTGACACTCACCTCACCACAGCCTCCTTTCATCTTCCTTTGATCTCCTTTCATCAATACAACCCCGATTTTGAAATGCCAGCGGGATGCCCCACGCAGACCACCCCGCCTTCACACCCAAATGTGATTTCTTTGCCTTCAGCAGTTCCTTTCCTCCCAGGTGACCTTTATTCCCACAACACAGGAGCTGACCAAGACGTGCCCACTCATGAATGGCACTTGTGTGGGAAGTCAGGAGAGCAAAGCCGACAGCACGTGGATCCTTCCCAACTTGCCCAGTAAGTGCACATGGACAGCCACAACGCCTGCCAACAAGTCTCCACACTCCTGCATGCCCTTGTAAGTAATTCCTTCATGCTTGTTATTTCTGCAGCTCAGTATCTTTTTCTGAAGGTGGAGTTCTGCTGTTACACCAGGACTCTCATGACCAGGAGTCAGTTGTTACACTAATGATGGTTCCTTTTCCAGAAGGCAAACCCAGCCTGGTATCTCCTCTCCAGGAAGATTTTTCTCCCTCCCTTTAGTTTTGCAGAAAGGTGTGGCTGGCTCGACTCTCAGCTCTGTGTTTTCCAGCACACTTTTGAAAACACCTGCTTGTTTGGGGCATCTTATTTTAGATTTCATAGGCAGATTTCATAGACAGGTTTCAACCAGGGACTTGCATTCTTCTGCAAAGAGGACTCTGTGAGGTTCGGTGTCACACAGCAGAAGTACAGGCATTCCCAGCTGCCAGGCACTTGAGGAGATGCAGGAATGACTTTCCTAGCTGTAGCATAAGGCAGAATATACCCTAAAATTGTGGCTCCCATCCCCTCATACAGCCCTGTCAGTAACAGCCCTGCAGTCCTCAGCCCAAGGGCTGGAGTTTCACTGCCCTTGTCCCTTCAAACAAACTGAAGCTGTGTGTGAGAAGATTTCAAAGCAACAGCAGTATCTTTACTGATGGCTGAGAGACCTTAATAAAAATGGATTACCATGGCCTGGGCTTGTAAATAAGTAGAAAATGGGCTCACAGAGGTTGCTCACACTGTGTAAGCAACCCAAAGCCTCAGTGCAAAGCAAAGTGAGCTGCCCTCACAGGAATGGGTTCCCTCCCAGAGTGAGGTGAGGCTGCCAAAGGGCCCAGACTAGACTCGACAAGAGGTGCTTTAATGACCTGGCAAACCAGACACAGCCAAGCTATTAAAGATAAGGCTGTCCCATAAATGTCAGGGGAACTGCAGACACATCCCTGGAGTGCAAGGGTGTAAAAGAGGAATTCAGCTCCAGCAAGTGAGGAACTGGAGCTCATGGGAGGTGCTACACTGCTCTGTGTGGTCGTGCCTGACCACATGCTGGGCAGGACAAGGCTGGAGCACAGCCAGCAGCATGTGTGAAGTCCAGAACAGCCTCTGGGCTGGCCCATCAAGGAGGGAGGAGTGGACTCCAGAGCTCCCAAGCTGATCCAGCAGACTGCACCCAGGCACTCACTTGGTGGTTATTTTAATTAAGAATATTAATTAATTTATTTTTTCAGTAATACAGAATTAGCTCTGCTATCCCTTGAGCTAATTCTGACCTCAGCAAGAATCCATCGCTTCGCCAGGACTGGTTTTGCCCTGGGTACCTCATGGAGTAACAAGCCATGAGTAAAAGCAGGAATCTTGGAGAAAAACCATCCTTGTCTACTGCAGTCCTGAACTGATACCAACATCTGCAGGACTAGACTGTGCCAACCACATCCAAAGGCATTTGTCAGAGAGCTTCTCCCTTCAGGCCACACGCCCAGAGCTCTCACAGCTGGCAAAGGAAGCTGGTCATCAGCTGCTCTTTTTGTAGTAAAATATGGCAGTGATTGGGAAAGGAATTAGATTCCTTTCCCATTCCCTCACCAGGCTCCACCACAGCAGAGCCTGGAGCTGCACAGCATCTCTGGGCTCCCCACCACGGGAGGGACATCAACTTGTTGGAGTGAAGCCAGAGGAGAGCCACAAAATCTGATCAGAGGGATGGAGCACCTGACTGAGAGAACTGGGAATGTTCAGCTTGGAGAACAGAAGGCTCTGGGGTGACCTAATTACAGTCTGCCAGTACCTGAAGGGAGCCTACAAGAAAGATGGAGAGAGACTATTTACAAGGGTCTCGAGTGATAGGACAAGGGGCAGTGGCTTCAAACTGACAGGGAGTAGGGTTAGATTAGATACTAGGAAAAACAATTCTTTACTGTTAAGGTAGTGAGGCCCTGGCACAGACTGCGCAGAGAAGCTGTGGATGCCCCGTCCCTGGAGGTGTTCAAGGCAAGTTTGGATGAGGCTCTAAGCAATCTAGTCTAGTAGAAGGTGTTCCTGCCCATGGGAGAGAGGTTGGAACCCGATGGTCTTTACGGTCCCTTCCAACCCAGATCATCCCATGATTCTGTGATCATGCCTTTCTGGGGTTCAGAGGACGTGGTAGAATGCCATTTACCACAATTGCTAGGTAAATAAATGGCCTTGCTTTCTTCTCTCACCTGCTGCAACCTAGATGTGTAACAATAATCTCTTGAAAGCCAGGCTCCAGTTAATTGTCACCTGCAGGAACTGTGGAGCCTCCTCATGCTACGGCTCAGCACCACTGAAATCCCTGAGCATTCTGTTGGGTTTTAGAGCAGATGTGTAATGGCTGCAGCTCTGGGGGAAGCTCATTTATTGTTAGTGCCTCACATTTACCAGCACTCTGCAGAGGCCACGGTGCCTCTGCAAACACTTTCTGCAGAGGGAGGGATAAAGGTATAATACTCCATCATTTCTGGGCTTGAGATGCAAAGAGACTGGCTCCTTTTAGTAGTGAAGAACTTCACTAAACCATTACTCCTGCACTGCTGCAAGGCAAGGAGTGTTGCTATCACCCTTGCAAAGCCTGGAGGGAGGTGTGTGTGTGTCTTTAAGTAACCCAGCGTGTCACCCTGCACCATATGGGCTCTCTGTCAGCAGCCAGGCATCTGCCTGGCTGTGATAGCAGGCAGGGATAACTCCAGTTCAAGGTTCAGAGGATGATAACTATTTGAGAGCTGCACAAAGCAGAGCTGAGCACTGAGGGGGTGGGGGGTTGTCACCCCAAAGGAAGAGAGACGTGCTGGTTTGCAACCACAGGCACCCAGCCCTCATCAATCCTCCAACTCTGAAAAAGCTCAGGGGTGTGAGTTCTGTGGCTGCCTGGCAGGATGTGTTTGGTTGTGTGTCGGGCAAACAGGTCCTTTCCATTCTTCTTGTGGTTGCTGTGATGTGGTTCTTGGCTTCTGCCAGACTCTGACAGTGACTAACAAAACCAGGCAGCTGGATTTCACTGATCACAGAGCTCAGATTAATTATTTGCAAAAAAAGGCCTCCAGAGTCCTCTGTGGTTTGGGCTTTTCTGACGGCTTGGAGCCATCCTTGCAAGTTTAGGAGTCCTGCCCAGGGAAGCAGCATTTGGCCCAGAGACAGCTGGAAATGCAAAAAGCAGAGGTGGTGCTGGGTAGGACAGAGGGAAGAGGAGGAACCTTGTGCTGTGCATGGTCTCCTGGCTTTCTCACCCACAGCATAAAATCCTGAGGCTTGTCAGCCTCTTCTCACTCATTATAGAGGCCTTGCAGAACAAGACTTTTCAGAACAGCCCTGAAAATTAATTACTTTATTTTTTTAATGCAAAAGAACTATTAACTCATGATGGAAAACTGTAACTAACTGCTGGGGTCATTGTTGTTTGAGACTTTTTCTCTCAGAATTGGGGTGTCTCTCCATGGCCTTGATTGAGCTGTTGAAGCCCCACTCAGATTTTATCTTGGTTCATGTCGCATAAGAACAGCTTTGATATGACTTTTTGTTTCTTTTCTGTATTATTTCAGGACAGAAGAAAAAAAGATCTTGCCCAATATCCTCAAGAAAGTTGGCTGCACCCCAATGGTCCGAATCAACAAGATTGGGAAGTCCTATGGGCTCAAGTGTGAGCTCTGTGAGTGTCCCCTTTCCACCAGGTTTTTCTGTGCCACGAGGTGAGGGTGAGGGGTGGTGCTGGATGGGGACTTCAGAAGAGGCTCTGTGAGAGCCAGCACAGCTGGGGAGGGACAGATGTGGCACATGCAGGTTACACTACAGTCATGTTTTGGATCAAACAGGATGGTTTTGAGCAGCAATGAGCAGGGTAGTGAGGCATCTATCCTAAATAATAGTGTATAAGCTCAAGAACAGAGCTGGGCTAAATTTGGGGATGGGTGGATGACAACATGGCATCAGGTAGGGATGCTGAGCCCTCCCAAAATACAGTGGATGGGATGGGGCAAAGGGCATGGCACAGGGAGCAGCTCAGGCTGCGGGGGACACCCATCAGTGTCACCCCTGGCTGCCAGGCAGAGCTCCCATGCAGGGGGAAATCCTGTGCCAGGCACTGCTGAATGCTGTATCACTGTCCCAGTGGCAGCTACTGCTTCCCTTGGGGACCTTTCCAAAATGCAGCCCCAGGCAGAGCAGAGGGGTCTGCAGGCAGCTGGTGTTATCAGCAACATGGGTGCCAGTCCCTGGTGCTGACAGTCAGGCTAAAGTGCTGGCTGGAGGGACAGGTTCTCCAGCAGGATCCCAGTCCTCCCCCTTAGGAGGTGTCAGCATAGCACTGGTGCTGTCTCACAGGAGGGTCAGTTTTAGCCTGGTCCCCTACAGGTATAAGGATTATAAGATCAGATCTGTGCATATGGAATTTTCAGTCTCCTTTCCTTTCAATTCTAACCCTAATAATTTATTTCATCCAATCTGGGCAGAAAGACAGATTCTCAGAGGTGGGAAGTTTTGTGTCACGTAGCTGGGTAAGGAGGAGAGACTTGATGAGTCCTCATCCTTAATGAAATGGCATAGTGGGGCCCTGTGGTCCTGTTTGGCAGGTGGGAATCCTCAGGGGGATGAGCCTCCACCAGGCACATGGACACATGGAGCTTGCTGTGCTCTTCCACCAGATCCCTTCTCAGGATCTGGGATCTTTGGGTTGGTAATCCTGCATTGCACTGCCTCTCAGTTCCCAGAATGAGAGCTGAGGGGATGATAGGAGACCGTGGAACAGAGGTGGTGGAGGTGGGAGGACAGGTGTGCAGTGTCTGGTCTGCCTCTGAAGCAGCCTGTCCCTTGGAGGTTGCCTTAAGGGCATGGGAGGATTTGGCACTGGAGAAGCCAGGCAGATCCCGTTTTCTGGGATGGTGTCTCCCTCCCCTGGCACAGGAGAGGAAGGAGAGCAGGACAAAAACAGCAGCTACAGGGTCCTCTCTCCAGCACCATGTCAGCCACAGCGCCTCTTCCCAAATAAATATAGGAATGCTTGCAGCACAGCTGCCTCAAGAAGCAGGTACAGCTGGATGGGATTACCTTGTACTTTCTGTGCCTCCAGGGATCTCTGTGTGGCTGGAGTTCTGGCACTTTGCTTTATAAAATATAATGATGAGCACAAGGTTTCTTTTCCCATTGGGGCTGCTCAGCTCTCAGGTTGATTGCTCAGCCTGAAGCAGCTGTCTCTGCCAGGATGAAGTGAAGGACACCCTGGAAGTACCTATTTCTCCCTGTTGTCCATAAAAGAGCTCAGTACCATCAGTTCAGATGCAGATGCCCATCAGAGCCTTGGCAAAAGAAGTCCTGCCCCCAAGTATTAGCAATGTGGAGGGCCCAAACAGGACTGAGGTGTGCCTGGCAGTCTGAAAGTGCCTTGGAAAGTCACTTGATTTTTCAGTAGCTCAGTGAAGAAATTATAATTTTGGCTGACATTGAAACCCTTCTTTCTGTTGCTCACTTCTCTTTATGGCACCCCATTCAGGACTACAGGTCACCCCTACAGAAGGGGACCTTTGGAGTTACCTGTGAAAAAACTGACAGAGCTTCTCCTTTCATTTCCAGTGGCAAAATGTGAATACTTCAACGCAGGGGGCAGTGTGAAGGACCGAATCAGCCTGAGGATGGTGGAAGACGCAGAGAGAGCTGGCATTATAAAACCTGGAGACACGCTGATTGAACCCACTTCAGGAAACACAGGTGGGAAGGGCAGGGATTATCTCCCTCTGCCTGGATACTGGGCAGGGTGGTGATTTTGAGGGGCTGCAAGAGGGGCTCTTGCACTTTGAGGCCAAACAGCTCTGGCTCCATTGTCCCCTCAGTTCCCTTCCTGGTGGATATGGATATGGACATGGGGTGTTGAGGTGCCTCACTGCTGAAATTCCTGCGGGCCTGTGAGGGTCCCATACCTGCACAGATGTGCCTGGAATGTTATCCTGTGGCAAGGCACATAGTCTCAGGAGCTGGAGCAGTCCCAGGAGCTTTCAGGCTGGAAAGCTCTTGAATACTCAGAAGTTCCCAGAGAAGGTTTCCCTGATGGGCTGGAAAAGAAATCATCTGATTTTTTTTTTTTCTTGTCACTGTCACCTGTCACCCCACCATACTATGGTGGGCTGTGAGATGAGGAGGAACAACAGAGTCCCTCCTATTTTGCAGATTCCACAGGACCACTGGTGCAATTTTCAGTGTCCCTTTGCTGCTCCCTGCCCCATAAAAAGGACACGTGTGTGTGCACAGCATGCTTCAATACTAAAAGGCACAGTAGAGGCTGTCAGGGTGCTCTGGATGGAGTTGAGGCCATATCTCTCACTGAAAACCCTGCCTCCCCCTCACTAGCCATGCAGAATGGGTCTCATCCCTAGGAATTTTGCTCCCTATTACCAGAGGCAGCCCCAAAGCCAGTCCCCCCATGCCCCAGCCACCCCCTAGACATGGGGCAAGGGAGCCTGTGTTCCCCCAGAGCTGTTCCACAGGTGGATCACGCTGGGTCTCTGCATGCCCAGGGCAGCTGGAATCACACCAGTCTCCCCCCCAGCCCCTCACAGGGACACACTGCTCCAGCCTCACCTTCCTCCTCTGGCAGGGAGCAGCTGGCTCCATCCATCACTCCGGTGAAACCGGAGCAGAGGTGCCCTTCGCCCGCTCGCCTCGGGGTGACATGTGCAGCCTTGTGTGTGTGTGTGTGTCCATCCCCACCACAACTGAGAGTGCCTGAGGGGGAGGGGAAGGCATTCCTGGAGCGAAATCACCGCTCTCCTGTGTTTCCAAAAACAAAGGAAGAGGTCTGAGCCTCGGTGAGGGGAGGAAAGTGGTCCCCAGCCTTGCCATTCGCTCCATGCCATGCTAATAGACTCCTGAGAGCAAGAGCGACCTTGTTAGCACATCCTCCCACACTTGCTGGTGTTGCCAGCACATCCCCAGAGGTACATCAGCCTTGCCAAATGCTGTTGTTAACCAATTCCTTTTCCTCCCCACCACCAGGAATCGGGCTGGCACTGGTGGCTGCAGTGAAAGGTTACCGCTGCATCATTGTCCTGCCGGAGAAAATGAGCATGGAGAAGGTCAGAGCTCTGTATGGTACTAAACCAAGCTGGGGGACATCTCCTTCCCTGCCTCTCTCTGCCTTTCCCTTTCCAGAGCTGGAGTAACCTCTCCTTCAGGGGGTAGCAAGCCTGGTGCACACACTGCCAGAGCTCTGTAGCTGTTCAGAGGGTCAGCTCTTGATGGAAGGAAGCACCCTGTGTTGGCCTGGCTGGCTGTCTGGTGCCAGCAGTGCACTGGGGTGATGTGTTAGCCAAACACAGTGTGTGGCTGCAGAGAAATGGAGCAATATCTGCTGTCTGGGAGGGCCAGGCCTGACTGGGGTGGAGAAGAGGCAGGCAGATGTCAGGGCTCGTCCCCCAGTCATGCTCACTTCCCCTCTGACATCTGAAAAGTCACTTGGTCTCTCTGTGTATTTATGGTTTTCTTTAACGTGGAGACACTTTTGGTTACCTGAGCTGCTTTCTTGAGGTGAAGGAAGTCATGTCACTTGAGGAGAGATGATGGTCAGGTACAACTGCTGTCCTGGAGATGGCAGAAATCCTGCCTTGGTGAGCCAAAAGCCTCACAAACTGCTCAGCTGAACTCGTGCCAGTGAAGCCAGACTTGGACCCTGACCAGGCTCAAAAATGAGCCTTTCTCCAAAGTATCACCCTCATTTCAACCTAAATCTTCCTTAAGCTCAGCCTGATCAGATGCCACCTCCAGCTGCCATGGTGCCCCAATATCTCCATGTGCCCCAACACTCCCCTACCCTTCTTTTTTAACCCTTTCCCCCCCTGACAGCCTCATCTCCCAGTGGATCATACCCCAGGGCTGATTTGTATTTACTCTTTCCATGTGCCTGGGGAGAGAAGAGAAGGGATTCAGGGCAAAGACAGCTCTAAGAGCTCCCCTTTGCACGCAGGCACTCGGACCCCAGCACACAGGAGACACTGCTCCCTACTTAGTTCCCTCTGCCCTTTTCCCCAGGCACCAAGGAGCAGCACAGCGTTCCCTCCCTCTGCCCTGTCCTCAGTCTGCCCTCCAAGTAGGACAGGGCACGAGGCCAGGCTTGAATCCACTTGCCAGCTTCGGGCAGGAGGTCCTGGGGTGCCAGGAGCATGTCAGAGATAGTATAGTCCAGAATTGGACATTGTATCTCCAAATGATAAATGTCTCCCCATGCAAAGCTCTGCCGGCATCTGACTGCGCCGTGAGCCCGCAGGTTTGGGTTACCATCCCTACGTGGGATCAGATGCACTGCAGCTACTCTTTTCCCTCCCACAGGTCGATATTCTGAAGGCTCTGGGTGTTGAAATTGTGAGGACCCCGTGCACCCGCTTTGATGCCCCGGAGTCGAACATCCGTGTTGCCTGGAAGCTGAAAAGTGAAATCCCAAACTCTCACATCCTGGACCAGGTAAAGGCCGTCCCTCCAGTGACTCTCTTTCCAAGCACGGTTTGTGGGGTGTGCTCCAAGCGTGCCTGAGTTTGGGGACTTCATTCAAGCTGGCACAGGAGGTGGATTTCGTCAGGGTTTTATGGCTTTTGAAACTTAATCTCCCCGCTGCAAAGCACAGGGTGACAGAAGCAAAATAAGGGACACTTCCAAACCTGTAATACTCCTGCCAAAGGCTGGATGTGGGCGAGGCTGGGTTCCCTTGCACAATTCAAAGACTCCTCAAATTGCTTCAGATTTAACTTTGACCTGGAAAAAAATATCGCTTTTTATGCTGGGCTAGCAAACCCTGTTCTGCCTCAAAAATAAACTTCATGCTGTAAAGGGCCAACCCTGATGACTCACACCAGTCGTTCCTGCAGTGCTGGGTCTTGAACAGGAGGGCACTTCTCCCTTCAGTCTGAGGGGAAGGCATCCCTGTAGTGAGCAGGGAGCCCCTGGAGTGCAGGAAAGTCAGGGAAGCTCCTTCCTTTTAAGAAAAAAGGAGCTCAAAGACTGAATATGCTTTTCAGAAGCATCCTGGTCCATGGGTGTGAGTGGGGGGTGCACACATCACCTGGGCACTGCAGGAGAACAGTTCCCAGCCACCCGAGCATCCCCACACCTAGTGGGCATCAGGTCCCAGAGAGTGAGTGTTTGTGGGCACAATTAATCTTCCACTGTGGAAAAATCCCAATTTCCCTTGGGAATCCGCCCCAAAGTGACAACCAGCAGGAATACCTGTACCTGGTCTGGCTGGGTCACAGTTCACACCTTGCCAGGGAGAGCAGGGGGCAGTTCCCTGCTTTGGGCACAGCTCGCCAGGAGCTATTGCTGGTTTGGTATTTGACCTGCACTTCACACGGTAACTCCTGCTGTTCTCTGTTGAAATAAACAGTACAGAAATCCAAGCAACCCCCTGGCTCATTACGACACCACGGCTGAGGAGATCCTGGAGCAGTGTGAAGGTAAAGTCTGGGCTGTTTCTGAGTGCTGAGGGCATGCAGAGGGCTGCAGGTCTCTCTGAGAGGCTTATTTTACGTCATTTATTGACCTGAATGTCTAGAGACAGCCCAAAGGGCCTCTGTAGGTGAAGGCAGTGTTATCTTAATAATACTGACACGCAGGGTGTAGCAACTTCTCCTAATCCACTCCAGATACACCTCAGCCTGCAGGGCTTCCCAGCTGTGGCCTCCTATTGCAAAAGCCTGAGGGAGGAGACTAGGGGCTTAAGAAAATCAGGCTGTACCTAAAGGAGAAAGAACATGTCCCTTGGTGGCCACAACATCTCTGTGACCTGTTGTCCCGAGATGTCCCGAGGGGCCTTACTGGGGAATATAAATCCATCAGGGCATGGCAGACTGCATCTGATCCAGCACACCCATTTGCAAGTCAAAACAGACCAGAACTTCACAAACTTATGGCATTTGAAGTGACAGTGGGGGAGGACAAAGGACTATCCCAGCCCACGTCTGTGCAGATAGAGGTGAAATTTATTACCAGTTCTGGGAACACTATAAAATGTAAACAGGACTTGAGGGTTTTTACTGGAGACCAGTTCCCATAGCTGGAAAACAGTCAGGCAGCAACAGGGAGAATGGAGTCCCAGCCTTCCTTCCACTACAGCATAAGGATTTGGTCCTGCTGGCTGCCAGCCGTGGCTTACAGGTTCTCTTTTCCCTGTGCAGTTGCAGCATCAGGTTTTGAAGGCTTGACTCTGATTCTGCTCCTACCAGCCCTAAATCTATGGAATTTCAATGATGTCAGTGGGGCTACATCTGACCCAGATGGGTGCCAGGGCACAGCTGAGCCATCTCTCCACTGTGGATGCCAACACAGGCTGAGAGTTGTGCCTGTTAGTGATATGTGCTGCTAGTCACGTGTGTGCTTTGCTTCAGCATGGTGGGGTTTGAAAGGGCTGAATGTGCTGTGATATTCCCTGCCCCTTAAGCCACAGAATCACAAAATATCCTGAGTTGGAAGGGACCCACGAGGATCATCAAAGTCCAAATCCTGGCCCTGCACAGGACAGCCCCAAGAGTCACACCAAGTGCCTGAGAGTGTTGTCCAAATGAGTCTTGAGCTCTGTCAGGCTTGGTGCTGTGACCGCTGCCCTGGGGAGCCTGTTCCATTGCCCAAACACCCTCTGGGGAAAGAATCTTTTCCTAATCTCCAACCCAAACTTTCACTGACACAGCTTCATACTGTTCCCTTGGGTCAGTAGATGCCAAAGATGCAGAAATCATGGAGACCTGGAGTGGGACATCTGGAGGTTGCCCCCGTGCTGAGGCAGAATCAGCTGTGCTCAGATCCTGTAGGCTCACCTGAGCTTCTCCACAGAACCAGACTTTGGCCACCAGCATGGCGTCTGCCTGGCATTTCCTCATGTGGGGTTTTAGTAGCCAAGGGACACGGGCTCTGAATAAAGATGCTGAGTCCCTGCAAGCCTCTCTCTTCCCTCACCTGCAGGCAAGGTCCACATGGTGGTGATTGGCTCTGGCACAGGAGGCACCATCACTGGCGTCGCCAGAAAGCTGAAGGAGAAGTGCCCAGAGTGCAAGGTAAGCTGGGAGGCAGAGCTGCTGTGGTTTCCATGGGATCACAGAATGGTTTGGGTTAGAAGGGACCTTAAAGACCACCTGGTTCCAACCCCCTGCCATGGGCAGGGAACTTTCACTAGACCAGGTTGCTCAGAGCTCCATGCAGCCTGATCTTGAACAACTCCAGGGATGGGGCACCCGCAACTTCTCTGGGCAACCTGTTCCAGTGCCTCACCACCCTCCCAGTAAAGAATTTCATCCTAATATCCAATCTTAACTTACCCCCTGTCAGCTCAAAGCCATTCCCCATTGTCCTATTGCTGCATGCCTTTTCCTGCCTGTGCTCCTGATCAAAACTAACCCCACGGCTCACCTGAGCGAGCAGTTGTTGTCTCCACCTATTTGCTTTGTCTTGGAAGCAACTTGGTGAGCTCAGGTCAGCCTAGACCCATCCAAGTGCCTTAGAAACCAAATTTTCCACAGCCCCACTAAACTCCCCCCATGCCTGGTGCTCTGCCCTGTGCAAGACCCTGCTGGATGCCCATGGCAGGAGTGGCTGGCCCAGCTGAAGGCATTACTGCTCCTGGTTAACCTGCCTGCTGGAAGTTTCTGTTCTGGCAGCTCTGTGAGGGGCACAGACTGTGCAAGTGCTTTTCCTTTGCCCTTGCAAACCCCTCTCTGCTCTATGGTTGACACCAATAATGATGCTCATTCTGCAGAGCTTGTGCTTCAGGGCAGACTGGAGGTTTGACAGATGCTGCCTCTCCAGTGTTGTCAGTATGTGAGTGATCCCTGATCCACCAGAAAGTTGTGGACACACCACTGGAGGACCAGGGCTTGATGTTACCTCCCTGACTGGTTGCAGCTGCTTGTAAAACAGTGTCACCATCCCTTCCTGAGCTGTGTGCTGAGGGAGGCAACCTCAGCCCAGACATGAAGCTGTAAGCAGCCAGGGAGGTGCCACCATCAGCTGGCACAACCAGATCCAGAAAGGATGGCTGTAGCCATGGCTTTCAGCATCTTGAGCTTGCAGGCTGTCTTTACCCTGGGAGCAGATCAAGGAGCACTTGCCCTGTCCTAAGGGTTGAGCTTTGGAAGTGGCTCTGCCAAAGGGGTGATGACAAACACCTTGAGAGTGATAACATTTTAAGCCACCAGTCACTTCTGCAACAGCTGAAGACTACACAAGATCTGTTTAAAATGCCAGTGGGAAACATCACCCTTTTATCCTGGAAGCCCTCCATGCTGCCAGTGGATGGGGATATTAATTAATATTATGGAAAGGAAAACATTGCTGAAAAGGGAGAGGGTAATTTTTCCTTTGAGTTTTATGTTTGGCTGTTTCTGAACTCCCTTTGTGGTTTACCAAAACTTCCTTCCCTCAAAGATTGTTGGCGTGGATCCCGACGGCTCCATCGTCGCTCTTCCCAGTGAGATGAACAGGACAAACACCACGACCATTGAAGTGGAGGGCATTGGGCACGACTTTATCCCTACTGTCCTTGACAGATCAGTAAGTAGCCATGTGATGAGAGGCCTCTGCCTGATTTTGGGCTTTGCATCCAGCCTACTCCCAAGTTCAGAAGTAGCCAGCTCTGAGACCCAGCCCCGAGGCTCTCGCATCCCTTCCCAGTGCAGAACAAGCTGTTGTGGAGGGATTGGGACCCCAGCACTAAAACATCTCTCTAAGTCTGATTCTAACTGACCCACGAGGAGAAGGTAAATAGAGGAGAAAAGGAGACATATGGCACAGTATCATCCTCCTCTGCCCAGCCTCGCCAGTGCTCATGGAGTCTTTCAATACAATCACACAGAAGATATTTGTGCTGAGGCTGATCTTCATCACACTGCTGTTTCCTGAGGCTTCTCTGCTACAGGAATCACACACACACAGAACAGAAATCCTGCACTATGTATGAGCTGGAAGACAAGATCCAGGCTCTGTAAGACAGCAGATCATGAACATTGCACCTCTTCTTGTCATGTTTCCTCTTGGTGTATGATCTGCCACCAGGCACAGAACTTTAAATCCCTAATTCAAGCTGCCTGTGTTCGCCCGACTTCATTCTTAGGCAGGTCCCTCACAGCCTCAGACTCTTTCTGCTTTCAGGTGTGTGTTACCTATGTCTCTGCTGTCAGCACATGGCTGTAGAGCTGTCACCTCTAATAACCCAAACCTCTTCTTTTGGCTGGGTCTGATTTTGCCTGGGACATTATGACACCACTCCCTCCAGACCCTGGACCTGTCACACATCCCTAACTCTTCAAAGAAAGGATGCTGGCTGGGAAGGCCAGAGTGGGTGCCAGCAAGCAAGGACACACCTCCTAGACCAAGGATGCCCTGACAAATGCATTTGGTTCCAACAAGTGTGGAAGGCAGCTCAAAGCTGCCAGAATGTTGTACCACAGCCAAAACTCAACCTTCTTGCTTTCCTTTCAGGTGGTTGATCAGTGGTATAAAAGCAATGACAGAGAATCGTTCCTCATGTCTCGCAGGCTGATCAGAGAGGAGGGGCTGTTGTGTGGTAAGCACCAGTGGCATTGCTTGTTTCTCTTAACAAACTTTCTGAACCTCGTCCTTTTGGGACCAAAGCACTTCAGGGTGGGTGCTCTCTGCATTTTGTGTCTGCTGGGTTAGCAGGGCTGAAGGGCTGGGTCTGAGCTGGCGTGTAGGTCTCTGCAGATTTCAGACGTGTGTCCGGGAGCCCACGGTCTGGGGTCTGAGTCATCGGCCACAATAATTATAGAAGCGACAACCCTCCTCTTACTGGAGCACTTTTGCAGTGTAACTGGATCTTCAGGCCTAACTCTGTGCAGGGTAGTGTTACACAGGCTGAGGAGAGGATTAATGGGGCTCGGGGCAGGACAGGTGGGCTCAGACTGGCTCTCCACTAACAACTCTGCGAGGCTGAGCTCTGTGTCACTGCCACGCCAGAGGCGCCAGGTTTGGACCAGGAAAGACTGAAAGTAAAGAAGGTGTGAGATGTTCTTACTGAGTATTTCTCCCTGCGCCAACAAGCTGTAAGTGATCCCACTGGCCTTCCAAAATGAACAGGTGCCCTCAGACAAACCCTGCCTGTACCCTCAGAGCCCCACCACACCATCAGCATGTTTTCACCCTTCCCTGCCACCGAGCAGGTAGCTGCACGTTTGCATCCAGGACCAGACACTACATAGGCTTGTAGTCACAGCTGATAAAAGCCCTGAGCACTCATATCCAGGGAGTTTTGGGAAAGATCAGGCCACATGTAATGAAACACTTCGATGTTGATTTAACCTAGCAGGCACAGAGTCACCGTGTTTCAACAGAAACCACTTGCTGAACTCAACTATAATTTGTGAACAGCTCCATGTTCCCCGAACTGCATTTTTTTCAGGGCCGGTCCTCATTTGTTTGAAAAATGTGACCCGCTGATAATTAACCTGCTGTAAAATACGTGCTGCCTCGAGTGCAGTGTGTAATTGGCACACAGATAGAGGAATGTGTTTGACTTCCAGTACTCAAACTACTGGTGGAAGAATTGCCTCTGTAAAACAGGGACCTGCTTTCCCTACGTGCAGCAAACCACATGCGTGCACACAGACACAAGGAGTGTTTAAGTCTTCCCATCACGCTGGCCTGGTATTCCAAGCATGAATGTAATGTTTATGGTTTTTTCAGCCTCTACAATGCATTTAAAGCCAGTCTTTGACTGCCAAGTATGTCAGCCAGAAGCTCTAGAACTGGCATGGTCTTCTCCTCACCCGAAGGAAGGGTGGGACGTGGGCACCGTGTTATGAATGTCCCTGTATTGAACATATCAGCCCTTGGTCTGCCCACAGAGCCACCACAAGAAGTGGTTCATGAAGTTCATAAGGTGACTCTCATGCTGCCTCAAAAACCCATTGTCAAAAGCCACCATATGAACACATCCCTTCAGTCCCTACCTGTTCTTGACCCTAAAGCCTGCAAGGGTTTGGGCTTGATTGTCCTCCCATCCCAGCATCTCAAGCCACCGTCCCACGAGGTGCCACCTTTATCTGGGTGTCTGTGCACCACTAAGTGGGGCATCTTGTGCCTCCCACACTGGGACTGTAGCCCTACACCCTCTACAGCCCTGACACTTGTCTCTCTCTCCCCTTGGTGCCCATCCAGGAGGCAGCTCAGGCAGTGCCATGTGCGTCGCCGTGAGAGCTGCCAAGGATCTGAAGGAAGGTCAGCGCTGTGTTGTCATCCTGCCCGACTCTGTCAGGAATTACATGTGAGTTTCCTGCTCCCTTGCCTGCTTTCCAGCACCGAGGTGGGAGCTCCCATAGCCTTCTGCCCCATGGGGACTATCAGTGATGTGAGCCAAGCACAGGTGCTGGGGGTTGAAGGAGAACCACCCCAATAACTCTGATATCATGGCACATGGAGCAAGCCCAGGGCTGGGCATCTCCCTCGGGCAAATCACAGTGGGAAAACCTGAATAAACAACAGGGAGAAATTGCACACCACCATGGCAAGCACCAGGAGCTGGGTGTTGGGACACTTGGGGGGGTGTTTCCTCTTACCACTGACTCCTTGCACGGAGCAGGAGTCAGCAAAGCTGCAGGTTTGGAACTTGCGTGCCTCAAGTTAGGAAGGCAAATAGCTGGCATGCTTCTGGGAGTTACTGAGCACCCGCAGCTCCACCTGACCTTAAAAGGGGCTAAGAGCAGGCAGCTGCAAAATCATGGGAGCCCCGAGGGCAGTGCTGTGGTCTGGTGCATGAAACAAAGCACGACTTCTTCTGGCAGGCTCACAGACCCGCTCTTTGTTGGTGATTTCTAGGTCCAAATTTGTGAATGATAAGTGGATGATAAAAAATGGGTTCCTAAAGGACGTCCAGGAGCACAAGCCTTGGTAAGAAAACTTCCTCTGTGATAAACTGTGCTAAGGGAGTCGGCTTTCTGAGTCTGGAAATTATTATCTTCAAAGGAAAGTGTTCTCTTTTAGTATTTATAAAAAACACAGTTAAGTCCAGATCCCTCCGGGGAGGCTGTAATGTCAGTTCTTCCCTTTGGTGTGGTTGGATATTCCAGTTTTCCAACCAAAGTCTATAAAAGAGCCATTTCTGTCCCAAGGCATCCAATCCACTCCCACGTGGCCCCCAGGCCACCTAAGCCCTGCTGAGCAGAATGGCCAAGGGTAACATCCAGCTCCACAGCTGATGTTCAAAGGACCATCGGGCTGGTGGGGAGATGGGCCCCTGTTGTAGCAAGCCCCCTTTCAAACAGCTCTGAAAGTCTCTCAGGCAGGGGACAGTTAATTTTAACTCCTCAGAACTGTTGGCCAGAAAAGATGACCAAGTCATTTGTATCTTGGACACCACAAGGAAAGAGTCCCCTCAAGGCAGGGAGTCACAGACAAACTGCTGGTGCCAGCTGATGTGTGGGTGGGCAAATGCCAGTGGTGTAGAAGGCACCTATCTCACCTCAAAGACAGCAGGTATGACTGATGTCACCTGCTCCTTTGGGTTACTATAACCAAGATTATTGCAAAATGTTTCCTAAAAAATGAATACATTTGTAGGGACTCTTGTGTCTCTCTAGAATTGCTCTTTGACCTCCCACCCTCTAGCATTGCACTGACTTTTCTGCAAGGACAAAGGGCTGAGGTGTTTTGGGAGGTGCCTGTGGTGCCTCACAAACAAGTGTAGCTCGTCCCTCATAAGTCACACGAGCATCTCTGCCAGGCTCTGCCCTGCAGGAGCTGCATTTTGAGGACCAAGAATACAGACCAAAGAAGTAAAAATGGCAGGTCACCCATTTATGAGCTTGAAGTGAAGCCCTCAGCAGGTTCCTTGGGTGCAGGACAGCTCAGCACCTTGCCAGCTGCTGGCCTCAGCCCTGCCTCTGGAGCTGTATGAACACTGGGCAGAGGGGAAGCTGGACTCCAAGAAGACCTGGCCATGATGGGCTTGTAACATTACTGCTTTGGAGACAGCAGTGGGGCTGGCTTTGCAGGCTCATGTCTGGTGGCCTTTCCTCACTGTTCAAGGCCACAGCTTGTGCATCAGAGAGGAACAGCTCAGTGCTGCCATTTGCCTTTCAACAGGTGGTGGAACATCAAGGTACAGAAACTGAATCTCTCGGCCCCTCTCATTCTCCTCCCAGAAGTCAGCTGCCAAAAGGCAATCGAGATCCTCCAGGAGAAGGGATATGACCAAGCTCCCGTTGTTGCTGAGTCAGGGTAACTATTTTTACTTGCTTCAGAGATGGCCCTTCACATAGCAAAATCAGTCATGATGAAGGTAAACAGAAAGTCCCACTTACTCATTCAGAGCTGGGGCTCTTGTGTTGGATTCTGTGATGCATACTTTTAAAATATCATCTGCCTCACTGTGAAGATCCATCCATAAAACTCCTGTAAATGAGCCAGTTCCAGTCAAAGCCAAATCCAGTGCCCACCAGAGGCTGGATCAGTGCACAGGCAAGGGGAGGGCAGGGGAGTGGTGAGGGCTGGGTGGGAAACTCACACAAATAAGCAGTTGGAGAGCCCCATGAATTTTCCCTCTCCCAGCTGCTAAGTCCTGGGCTGCAATAGCAGACTTTAACTACTGTTAAACCATCAGCTTGGTGAGGACAAGGAGCTTCTTTTCCTGCTCACATGAGGAGAAACCTCCCACTGACGGCAGCAGCAATTTGGTCACTGACTTCAAGGGAAGCAGTTCAGCCCCTACATAAAACGTGTGCCCTACCTCAGGTCTGACCTTTTGGAAACCTCCCTGTTCCCTTATAGACTTGTTTTGGGCATGGTGACCCTCAGCAACACCCTCACCTCAGTGCTGGCTGGAAATGCAGAGTTCTCAGACCCTGTTACGAAGGTCATCTACGACCAGTTCTCAAAGGTACCTCTAAGGCTGGTGTCAGCCTCTGTCCAGGGATGGGGAAAGGGGAAGAAGGGCACCATCACCACCCTGGGGTGGGAGAGGAGCTGGGAGAAGATGTCAGTGAAAAGACAGAGAGGTGAAGGCAGAGGGAGGTCTCCCCAAAACAGTGCGGGTGGGTGAAGGACACCTGATCCTGATCCAGCTGGGTCCCACCCTGCCCACTCACAGCTACAATCAGAGACAGGAGCCAGGCCCTTGTACCACTGTCCCTTAAATGTGAAGTGAAATGTTAAATGCCTCTTCTTGTCCCGTTTAGATTGGCCTGGAGGACAGCCTCGGGAAGCTTTCCTGCATCCTGGAGAACGACCATTTTGCTATTGTTGTACACGAGCAAATGCAGTGTAGGTATCTGCAGAACCACTCTGCAGGCTTTGTGTGAATGTTTGAGAGGGAAAGGGAAATTCTCCAGCTGAGAGTGGCAGGTATCACTGCAGCTGCTCCATCTGTGCAGCCCCCAAGCCTTTGCAGGAAGGATTTCTGCCTCAAGGCTCTGCAAAGCCCTGGAATTACCAACTATCCACCCATGTCTTTTCCTGACACCACAGGGATTAGGGGAGAGGGGGGAAGCCTTAACCACAGGACCAGCACACTACTGGATGTGTGTCCTGCAGGAGCACTTCCCAGATCCTGTCCATGGGAGCTGCACTGTCCCCCATGCAGGGGCAGTGAAGTGCCCACCAGCTCCACCTCCTCACCCCATCCCATGGCTTCCCATGGAAACCCACTTTTAGAGACTGGAAGGTATTTGTTATGGGATTTCATTCCTCTGACAGCCAAGGTGGACTGTAGGTGAGTGTAGGGGCACAGTGCCTGGGCTGCACAGCTCTTGTCTCTTGAGCTGGAATTCAAACCACTGCCTTGCTGGTTGTGGGCAGCAGAGGAAGCAGGGCAGAATTTAGGGGTCAACATAAACTTCCAAGGGCAAGGACAAGAGGAGTGTTTGGCCACATTAGATAAAGCTTAGGTGGAATTCAGGCTTGTAAGTTGAAAAAGCTGAGAACAAGTGGGCCAGACCATGAGCAAACCCTGGAGCACTGCAGGTGAGTCACAGGCACTGATGTTTGTAGCCTGGGGCACCTGTGTGAGCCTTACCTGCACCATGGCTGGGCATAGTTCGCTCTGCCAATTCAGGAGCACCATCAGACTACTCCAGCAAAGCAGCCACACCAGCAGGTTTGGCTTATTCTCAATCCACTGAGAACTGGGGTAGCAAACCAACTCACAACTCAGCAGAGTCACCTGCAGCAGGACCACAGTAGCATGAGGGGTGCTGACACATCAGTCGCAACAGGGATCACACCTGGTTCCTCCTCTGACCAAAAATGACAAGTGCTGTTCTGCAAACCTGACCTAACACACCTTTCCAGTACCATGAAACTTGTAGAAGTACAAATTTGACCATATCTGGAGGGAGTTGCTTGGTTGAAAAGAGTGAGCAGCATGAAAAAGCAGTCAGAAGACCCATGTTTAGGGCTTGTAAATTAGAGCTGAAGGGTGTAATTAAGTTGATTGGATGGGTTTGCACACTGAGCACGCAAAGCATCCCCACTGTGAGCAGTGTCCAAGGGGCTGCCTGCTGAACTCAGGGCCTCTCAAACCCACCAAGCCCAAACTTCCCAATTTGTATCTCCAAGACCTGTAGACCCAAAACCCCATCAGCCCTAAAGCTTGCAAGTCCAGCCATGTTCCCACAAGAAGCTGCAAACAGCAGCCTGTCATTCAAAACTGCCTTTGATGCACATTTCCAATCCTCTCACCAAGAATGGTGCTAGGCAGAATTCCCTTTCTCAGCTCTGTCGTCATAAAATAACTTTGTATCACGCTTTGATATAAATTAAGTGGTATCAGCAAATTAAATGGCACGCACCAAAACATACCAGCCAGCTGTATGCATTGCCTCTTGCTCTGGTTTTCAAACAACACCCGCTTTCTTTTCCAGAGCTGCTGCTTTAATGCCTTCACAGTTACCCCCTTATTTATTACTTTCTTCCCACACCTTCAGAGCTTGCATTTTATCTCGTGTTTGGGCTCTGGTGGCTAGTTTTATTTTTATTTAAGAAAACATTTATCAGACAGCTAAAGCAATTGTGGAAGTGCTGTTTTATTAATGGTGGTGTAGGATGTTATGAGAACAGAGTAGGAAAGTGCTTCACTGCTGCTTTTAGAGAGTCTCATTAATTTGGCCTGAAAAGTTCTGTGGTGATAGAAGTGGGACTGGAACAGAGGCTGGGTAAAACAACTGGGAAATTAAGTTTCCTCTCTGGGAAAAGGTGCACAATTTGCAGCTAAAACCTTGTTGGTGCAATCCCAGTAACCTGACTGAAGCTCCATCAGGCGTTTCTGTGGAGGTAGAGCAGAGACAGATGCTGTCCCTGTTAAGGTTTTCTTTTAATAAATGAACACAGCTGGCAGGGGGTGGGGGTAGGGGGTTGGGAAGGTATGTATTTTGGTTATTTTTTTCCCACTAAACTGGCATTTTCTGTGCTTACAGTCGATGGAAATGGCAGCTCCTTCATGAAGCAGATGGTGTTCGGTGTGGTCACTGCCATGGACCTCCTCACCTTCGTGAGCAGGAATGACAAGAAGTAGCAGAGCAGCTCAGCTGCCCCCACCTCCTCCAGCAGGGCCAGGGGTGCCCCCCCAGCCCGAAACACCAGCCAAGGGCACCTTCTGGTCTAATCCAGTCACAGTTTCTCAAAACGACTTAGGTGAAAATTGTAATGTATTAATATTTGCCTGCCACATGCCACCCGGAGTACCACTAAAGAGAAGACAACTAAAGAAATTGTGTTTAATTAGCCGTGTGTGGTTACGTGGAGCTTCCCAGGGCTGGACAGGCAAGGGGAGGGGGTGGGGGGGGGAAAGGGGGAGGTTGTTCCTGCCCAGATTCCATCGGGGGGGGGGGGGGGGGGGGTTGGGC
>VXBX01000152.1:168293-217151 GCA_013400415.1 Scytalopus superciliaris | reverse complement strand
ACTCTCTCTGTAAAGAATTTCTTTCTAATATCCAACTTAAATTTCCCCTGGCAGAGCTTAAGCCTCTTGTCCTATTGCTGGTTGCCTGGGAGGAGGGACCAACCCCCACCTGACTACACCCTCCCTTCAGGTAGCTATAGAGAGTGATGAGGTCACCTCTAAGCCTCTTCTTCTCCAGACTAAACACCCCCAGCTCCCTCAGCCTCTCCCCATAGGACCTGTGCTCACGTCCCTTTACCATCCTCATCCCCCTTGCTTCAAACCATAGAGACTGGGGGTTCTGATGCCCAGCGTGGCACCTGCCTCTCTATCCCACCTTNCAAGCTGTGCACGTGCCACCCCGGCGGGGCCATCGCCTGCGCCCCGCTGTGCCCACCCCTGCCCCACGCCTGCCAGGCCGTGGGCAGCCCCGTGGCCGACGGATGCCCACGGTGTGTCTGCTACGACCAGGAGGGGATGGCGGTGCCCGCCGGCACCACCGCCACGCGCGGCACCCAGACCTGCACCTGCCCTCCCCAGGGCGGGCGGCTGAGCTGCACCGGTGGGGAGGGTGAGGAATGAGGCTGCAGAAGGGCATCCTCGCTGAGAAGGGTTCGGTGCTTCGAGCTGCCCTCGAGGGCCTGGGGGCTGTCACAGCCGTGCCACGGGGCGCCGCGTTCTCTGCCATTTATTCCCTGGGGGCTGAGTGTCTGTAGCGGGTGGGCTTGCTTGGTTGGAAGAGCTTAGACTGATTGCTGCTCGCCTGTAGCCGGAGCAGACTCAGCTGTTTATTTATTTGTGAGACGGTCCTGCTTTTGTACGTGTTTATGTTTATATAGGCTGTTTATATTAAACTCGCTGGATAAACTTCCTCCCAGGAGCCGGGTTTTTACTTTCTGCAATCCCATCGGGTTCAAAGCGGTGGGGCCAAAATCAGAAGAGGGGCTGACACCTCTCCAATCTTTTCCTGAGGTGGCAGGAGGAGGTGGGTTGGCACAGGGCTGTGTTCTTAGGAGGCAAACCCCTCTCATGTCTCCATCCTCTGGAGCAGAGCCTTGAAGACACACATAAGGATGTTGGCAGTCAAGGCTCAGTCCTTGACAGCGACCTCACTGTCAGTCTGCTCTGTCCCAGTTCAGCAGGAATACCCCAAATTACACATCAGTGGCTGTGTCATCTGGAGACAGAGTTGGAATACAGCAGAACTTCATCTTCTGAATGCTTTGACATATATAGATACACACACACACAAACACACATAAATATATATATGCAGGGATATGTCACTAAAAGCCACAGCTTTACCTGGCTGAGTTGTTAAAAAATGTTAATTGTGTTCCTTCAAGGGGTTGAATAAAATCAATGTTACCAATAAACTCTCAAAGACCTTTCTGTTCAGGACACATATACTTTCCTCATGTGGTACTTGGGGCACACAAGCCTCCCTCCAACCACCTTGGCTCCAGGTATACCTGGAAACATTAAACATGTATCCCAGATTGTTTTAACTTTACTCCTCTCTCTGATGCTGTTTCACCAAAAAAAAAAAAAACAAAAAAGAAAAAAAAAAAAAACAAACAAACAAAATAGTGATCAGATGAGATTCAGGTGGAGGATTAGGAAAAGGTTGGAGGAAGCAGGTGAATTTACCTTTCAGGATGAACCCCATTGACTGGGGCTGTCAGAGGCTGAACAATCCCAATTCTCTCAGCCTTTCCTCACAGGAGAGCTGCTCTATCCCACCTAAGGATGGGAAGTGGGGTTTTACCCAGTGTCCCTTCCCTCTCTGTTCTTCCCAATTTGGTTTAAAATCCTAGTTTTCAGTAAGGTTAAGCTCACTGCCACTTTCCAGACAGACACCAAGCATCCCTTGCTGCCACATCCACCAGAAACACAAGAAATTCTCCCCATTACAGGTTTTTAATTATGGACTATCCAGGTACTTACAAGTAGCTGAAAGAATTCACATCCTGGATGTGCTTGCAAGGTGTGAGTGTCTGAGTCCATGGGGTTTGCAAGTGCAGGGATGTGTTTTGCAAGCAGAGGGATTATTGGGAAGGAGTCATGAGGGGTTTGGGCAGACTTTTTGCCGCCTGGGAAGGGTGTTGGGCTGCTGGGGCAGTTTATGCTTTGTCACACATCTTGTCTGTCACACTGCTTCCCTGCCTGGTGTGACTGATAACCTCTGAGCAGCAGAGAATGACCCACAGATGGGCAGCCCCGAACAATATTGGGTTTGTGTGAATGCTCTTTATCCAGGGTCAGCACAGGAACAAGGAAAGAGTTATTCTTCAAGTATCTGTGCAAAAGAAAGTCCCTGCAGGCCCCTTTTTTAAGCTGCCTCTTGGAGGTGGTGAAGAGTTTCTTTGCTCTGCCCTCACCTCTGATTTGAAGATACCTTCCATCTGTAGCCTCTGCCTGTAAGTCTCACAGGATCTCTGCCTGCATTTCTTCACACTGGAAGAGGCAGCTGCATTATTTCACTTTTTCCTTGAACAGCACAAGCACAGGGACAAAAGAAAAGATAAAAACCCCAAACCCTGTACAAAGACCACACACCGATCAGTTGCCAGAATTTTTTCATTGAAGTTTAAAGTCTTGGGCTTTAACATGGTTTGTTTCAATGGGTGTTGACCTGGATTCTCCAATATTGATCACCCATATGCTTGTCTACAATTTGGACAGTATTGCTGGTGTTATTTATATATTTCCCTGGTTAGATTTTCCCTATGGTCTGGACAAGGGTGTAGTTTCGTGGCTACTCATTCACATGGTGACTGTAACTTTGCATCACAGCCAGACACGTGTTTCCAAGGTAAGGAATTGCACGTTTCTCTGGAGTAAAGCAACATAGAAAGTCCTGTGCATCCCTAAACTAGCCCTGAAAATTGAGGCAAAAGCTGAAGTTTTCACCTCCTAAACCCAGCTCATTTTACACGCAGTGAAAGCACATTTGGGGGGATTGTTTGTGTTCTTCAGTGTCTCGTAACTTTGTCAATGATAATCACTGATGTTTAGTTATGGAGCTGACAGGGCCTTTCTTCATTGTATTAGTCATAAAATGACTGATTTAAATACAACCATGCTTTGGCCATCGGTCCTTTTTAACGTGCCCTCTCAGTTCTGGCCTCGTGAGGCTGTAAAGTATTAGGGTTAAATATTCATGAGTGAAAAAAGCCCACGGGGAGCATCCTCAGAGCACAATTACACCCAGTGCTGAGAAGGTGAAGTGTTTGCCCAAGTCCTTCTACCTTTCCTGACACCCTGCCAGGGGTGAATTCCTTCTCTGTGGTTCACCAAACAGCTTCAGCATCCCCAGCCTGCATTGGCAAAGCCCAGCTGAGGGGGATGTCCCCTTGCCATGTTCTCCTAGGTATTATGCTCTTAAATTACCAGAAATCCTGACCCCTGGCAGGTTCTGCACTTGTGGTTTCTGATGAGGATGAGAACAATGCAACAGAGGTTTCCTGGGGAATTCCCTAATTTAACTAAACCATATCGGCAATGGACCTGCTGTGTCTTCCTAGAAATACTTTTTCTTTAAAATCTGGGGGGCAGGGAGTGAGGCAACATTTGACATTGCCTTTTGAATGTGTTCCTTCTAGGAAATGTTAAGCACATACAGGTGCCCTGACACGACAATGACGCGATGCACAAGCCAGCAAAAGGCAACAGGACGGGAACCCGAACTCACACACACAGGGGGTGATTGTGTTAACACAGACAGAAAAACATCATAAAGTAAAAGCTCACCTACACCAGGCCGTCGGAGCTGAAGCAGATCTTTTCAAAAAGCGGGACTCCTTCCCAGATCCCTCTGGCTCCGTGTCACGGTGAGAAATCACGGGGAGGTGTTTGTGAAGGAGCTGCAGCCGCTGTCGCACCGCATTGAGCGCGGATTGTCGGCTGCTCTATTGCAATTAACAGCCCTGCCTGCCTCCCTGTGGGTGGGCGGGGGAGACCAAAAAAAAAGCAGATTTGGCTTTTAAAACTGATGTCCCCCGGGAAGGGCAGGGAGGACAGCTGGGTTAGCGTAGTCAAAACTGCGGGGCAGCAAGAAAGGGGCTGCAGAAGGAGAGGGGTTTTGTGGTCAGGAGATTCAGGGCAAACACAACACGTGCACGTTTGGTGCAGGGCACATTTTGCTTCTGAAATTTAAAACAGAAATGTGTTTTTCTGATCAGTGAATTTCTTTCAGTTAAGAATTTGCGTGGTTTAATAGGGAGGGGTTATGCCCGTTTCCCCTCAGATGTGCGTATTTTGTGATCCAGAGTATTAAAATACACATTTCTATGCCCAAAACCTTTTACTGGAGCAAACACGGACATAAAAAAGCCCATATATAACAAAAGTGACACACATTTGAATGGGAAAACAACGTAAGAATTGTTTTAGGGCTAAAGTGATTCCTGCAGGACAAGTGGAAAGGGCCTCAAGCTGCACCAGGGGAGGTTCAGGTTGGACATCAGGAGGAATTTCCTCACTGAAAGGGTTGTCAAGCATTGGAAGGGCTGCCCAGGGATGTGGACTTTACCTTTGAAATCTTTTCCAGCCTTCATGACTCTGTTCTGTGGTTTAGCTTCAGTGTTGCATAGCTAAGGACAGCTCTTTTTGTAGTTATCCTTTCAATGCTGCATCCACAGCAGCATCCAAAACTCGGTTCTGTAGGACTGTTGGGCTTTTTCCAGCAGCTGGCTTTGAATCCTGGAGTGATGTGCAGAGTCATTACTCATGGCTATTCACAGCTCAGAAGCCCAAGGGACACGGGAAAAGTCCAGGGTATGTAATCAAGGATTAATTGTTGCCAGTTTCCAAAGAAATGAAGGTGGGAGGGAAAAAAAAAAGGGGGGGGGCAGGAATACAAACCCACTCGTTTAAAGTAGAATGGAGGATACTAGAGGAAAATTGCTATTTCTGTAGTTGCTGAAAGTGTCCCTGTGTGTACAAGGGAGTCAGGAACATTGTTTTCTGAAAAGCTGAGAAGGCAGTGCAGGTATTACCTAAAAAATGCCCACTCAGTTCCTCAAAATCTCTGGAATTTTGCAATTCTGAGTTTCACTTGATGATGATGCTTAAAATTTTCAAGAGCTTTCAGGTCTCCTTCCAGCTATAGTGCTGAATTAGGAAATTTAATCAGAATCAACTGTGGAAAAACCAATCAACCAACCAACCAACCAAAAACCCCCAAACAAAAACCCCCCAAAACATCAAAACAACAACAACAAACCCCCCCACCAAAAAAACCAAAAACCAAACCAAACAACAACAACAACAAAAACAAACAAACAAAAACAAAACAAAAAAACCCCAACCAAACCAAACAAACAAACAAAAAAAACCCCACCACCCACCTTTGTGTATTAAAAAACCCCAAGCCCCTCTTGTTCCAATATAAAAATACTGTGAGACACCAGCAACAGGAATATTCTCTCTCCTTCCTGGGCTTAATATGGATCTTGCCCATGGAGCTATATATATATACTCCAAAATATCTTAGAAAAATCAGTAGCTGCACAGTAATTGAATTTGCAATTACTTGTAGTTGCACATATATTGAAGTCCCCTTGTCTTTGCTGTGTGCCAGCCTCTGCTGGAAACAAGTGGTCTAAATCTTAAAGACCAAGCAGGGTGTTAAACTGAGCTACTCAGAAATGTGAGGCAACACAGTTTGATGAATGTTAAGTAATTAAGGAAAGTGTCCACAGTTTGCAGCTCACAGTGAAAGGTTGCAGGGGAAAGAGGACACACACACAGGGAAAAATGACATACACCTCAATCACTACTTCCTTAAGTATTATCTGCATGCTTTTTCATGATTTTTAAAAATCTAAGTTAAAAAAATTCTTGCATCTTAACAAAGAATTATCTAAATTAATTTTTATTACCATATTCATTCACATTTAGTATTATGCATCAGTTTATGTTTAGGATTCAGGGATCAACTCAAGAAAACGTGTGCCAGGAATGATGGTCAGGAGCAGGTCCAGGGGCCTCAGCTCCTGACTTGTGCTGGTAGTGACACCAAAGTCCAAAGACCAACAGAGAAGGTAAATACCCACATTATCCCTGATTACTTCATAAGCCCTAAATCACACCAGTGTCGCATGAGGAAGACAAACCAAACCTGACTTACAAAGGTCACATTGCATTTAGGTTTTAGGAGGGTTATCTAAATGATGATTTGTCATTTTGTGTTTTAAATGCATCACAGACTTAATCCCACATATCTCACATACTTTGAACGTGAATGAATTTGTGTATGGATTTTAAATAAATAACGCAGTACCTAATATGTGTCCCAGCCTTATCGTTCCTTTTCCTGCAGAATTCTCATTTTACACCAAGTGTGGAGTTTATTTTCCCTTATTTTACACCTGAGGATATTGGTCTGGTTTTTACCAAGAGGCTTTTATAGAAACAGCAAACCAGCTCACCAGTTCCCCAGAACTAAGGCTTCTAATTCCTGTGGTGGCTTCTTGAAGAGGAGATTGACCTTTCAGGGGGCTTTGAAACCAATCGACTAAAAATACACTATATGGGGTATAATTTAGGTGATAAATGTGGAACCGTAGAATGGTTTGGGTTGGAAAGCACCTTAAAGATCATCCAGTGCCACCCCCTGCCATGGGCAGGGACACCTCCCACCAGCCCAGGTTGCTCCAAGCTCCATCCAATCTGGCCTGGGACACTCCCAGGGATGGAGCAGCCACAGCTTCTCTGCCCAAGCTGTGCCAGGGCCTGCCCACCCTCTCAGGGAACAATTTCTTCCTAAAATCTACTCTAAACCTGCTCTCTGTCAGTTTGAAGCCATTCCCACTTGTCCTTTAGAGGTGTGGGGTTTTTTGTTGGTTTGTTTGTTAGGTTGGTTGTTTATTCATTTCAGATTAAGGAAAAAATTGCTCCCTGGCAGCAGTGGAGTTAAAATTATTTCCAATGATATCACCAGGAGTTACTGGCACTGCTTGCAGACACTCTTCTAAGGTCAAAGAAATGATCAAATACTCCTGTGTCTAGAACACATACTACTCAGTTATTCACAGATTAACCCTTTAAAAACAAAAATGATCCAAAATTCTTGGGCAGATAAGTTCTGGAGTAAAAAAACAGCTACAAAACAATCTTGTTTCTTTTTTTTTTTTTTTAATAAGAAACTGGCCAGTTATGCTTAGAACTGCATGTTCCTGAAGGTAAAAGGAATCACTGCCTTGTAACAAAGAGGCTGCTCGTTACCTGACGATTTCTGATTTAGTAGAACGTGGCAGTTTCAGAAATGCACTCTGTCTAAAAGAGTTACCACGTGGCACTTGCAGAGAGGAAGCCTATTCAAGTAAGTCACCAGCATTTATGCTTGGAACCATTACTGGAAGTTTGATGTCCATGCCTTTTTAATTAATAATTTTGAAACAACAACAAAGGAAAAAACCCACCCAAAGTCACACACATTATTATGGACTATTTACCTGCAGTTTCTTTCTTTCATTGAAGTTGCTCCTGCGTTACAAAAGCGTAATAAAAATCCCCGTACCGGTAAGAACTAGTAAACATTTTTCTTCATTTGCATAAACAAGAAACCCCAAACAAGTACAAAGGCCAATGACTTTCCCTGGCCAAAAACTCGTTAAATAGTTTGAAGCTACACTCAAGGTTTCTTGAAAACATATTTGTCTTTCAGCCAAACAATACTGTTACAGTAATGCAAATGCTTTGCTTTAAAAATGTGCTTTTCCTGCTCACAGAGAACAGCAGTGTAAAAATAAATCACCCATGAAGCATATCCTCATTTTTAATTTTATCCCTTGATAGAGCAGTTGCTTCAAAATGCCTTGAACAACCAAGGAAGGAAAAGTTACAGGGTTCACATTTTAGAGATTGTCGATTGTACAGACCCAACGCTGCCAACCCATGGAAAGATTTAGGGGCCACTTCCGTCCCGACCTGAAACCACTGGATTCTATTAACGTGGACTCTGTGTCTTTATAGGAGCCTACAAGGTTGGAAAGGCATTTCACTGCCTTCTCACACCTTGCTTTGCTCTGGCAAAACCAGCTGTGAATCACTCAGCAGGTCCTAAAGAACTAAGTCACAGAGAAAGGAACAGATTTTGTATTTCCAGGTGACAAGAATGAACAAATAACCTGATTTGGGCAATCACTCAGAAGCACGTTGGTGCCAGTTTCACACACTGGGTGATCAGGTTACTTTAGGACTTGAAAACTGAACAACTCCAAATCTATTTGGAGGAGTTTAGCATGCCAAGGGCAGGGGTGAGGGGGGGAAGGAATCCACACTGAGCTTGGCAAAATGAACCTGCTTGACTCGTCAGCTGCACTGAACAGTGAAAGGTGCCCTCAGCACAAGGCTGATGATTTGATCGTTTGCACACCACAATTAAACGTGCATGTTCACGGATATGCTGTTTTCAGGAGGTGGTGAGAGTCTGAATTTATTATTAGGAAACCAAAAACATTTCACTTAATCGTTTAACATGCGAGATTTTCATGAGGGAATGAAGGTTAGTTACATTTCCAACAGGATTTCAAAACTACACTTTGCCCATTCAACTCTACGCTGAATGTAAGGCTGAAAGGTTGAGAAGACTAATCAAAGTAACAGAAGTCAGAAAGACAACAACAATACAGCACCTAAAAATGGGTAATTCACACATTTTTGACATTTGTGTTTTGCATAGACCAATACTTATTTTTTTTCTCCCAAGACAACTCAGCTTCAGAAAATAAATGTTAAATCATCTTTAATTACAATTAAAAGCATGTGTTCCAATTTTCCAAAATACCAGGGTGTTCTGGGTTTTTGTTTGTCTAAGTGCAAATATCATCCCTTGGAAAGGCTTTGTTTCATCCTGTGGGCTGTCAAGTTCACAAAGGCAGGAAGATGAACTTTCTGATTCTTCCAGAAACAAATCCGTATGTTATTCAGGCATTAAGTCTTTGTGACTTTGCTCCACTAAAATATCCATAAACCTGAAGCTACTTTGGAAGCACAGGAACTGGGAACTCCAGTTCCTCACTCTGGGGGTGGCTTCTGGCTGTATTCTGAACAAAGCAGTATGTGGTGCACACCAGGTCAGGCTGAGTTCCTGCCCTTCCAAGCCCTTCACCCGTACCCTGACTGGCAGAACACCCAGGTATGCAGGCAAAATAAAGCTGGAGGGCTCTCCAAAGTGTTCCCAGCAGAGATCAGGTACCAAAGGAACCAAATCTCTGGCAGATCCATTCAGCCTGATATGGATCCTTATGGAGCTTCCCTGATGTCTGCAGGGCTCCACTTTGACACAATATTCAGATGTAGAAAACCCAGAGTTGATCCTAAATACTTTCCAACATGATTACTTCTTTGTAACAGTCATTTAGAAATGTATGCACATCGCTTTGGAACTGATTTACTGAACTGCAATACTTCCCAACTTAAAAAACAACAGGAAATTGCCTTGCCTGTTACAGGAATCTTGAAAAAATTGGACTGAACTCTGTTTTGGGTTAGATTGAAAAAGAATTAGAAGCTTCAATAATCATAATTGCAGAACAATCACATCGATTTGAAAGACAAATTAGTCCTACTGCATTTGAATATGATTTAATTGGGGCAGGGGGGCAATTACACATGGGTTTAAAGTTAGGTCCCCTATAAAGACTTCTTAACTGATGTAAACATGTACCTTTCCTGAATGATGATGTTTGCTGAGACCAGCAATCTTTCTTACACAGCAAAAAATGAAGGGCACTAATTCTTCTTTTTTTAAATCATGAGAACAAGCACTTCTGTGCAGTTCACACCCACTACACAGTTCTCACTGAATTTAAACAAAAAGTTTGAGTTTCATATCTTAAGCAACAACTTTGATTATATTGGTAAAGCCTTCTCAGCTTTAGGAATTCACATCCCTATGTTTTTACGTTTCTCATCTTACAGTCAAACTATTCCATATTCCCCTTTCACAGTAAACTCTGTACACTTCACTCTCTAGGTATTGATAAAGTAGCTGAACACAAGGTTGCAAATTTTTCAGAAGAATAAAACTGCTGCATGAAAGGTGGAGGGAATAAAAAAAGAAAAAAAAAAAAAAAAAGCTAACTAGATAATGGCTTATTTCTGAAAAATAAACTTTCAGAAGTTTGCAAACCCTGAGGCCTGGTTGTTTCCAATTGAGTTCCAAGTGGCACATAAACTGCATATTCCTGAACCCTCTTCCAGTTGGCTGTATAGATATTACATTGCTTTAATACCTTCTCTCTTTTCAGGATCTCAGTTCTCAGAGTTTCAGAGGTGTGGGCAAATGCCCATGGCCACGTGCTCTCCAAAGCACAGAAGTTTTGCCCACCTTGGCTTACCCTTCCCTTCACTGCTGGCTGTTTGCTACCCCACGGATCAGCTGGATGTAGGAGCTGCTTCCAAGCCCACCTTGAAGCAGGATGGGAAAAGCCTGAGGCAGCAAGAGCTGGTCAGGGAGGGAAAAGAGATGGTCAAAACCAGCACAGCCTGATTTGGAAAAGCAGGTGTTTGTCCATGGGCCTGTACTCATTGAGAAGCAGATTATCCCTCTGCCTACAAGCACAAGCATTAGTGGGTTATTACACATGAACAAGGGTGGCTGAATAAAAGCCCCAAACCAACCAACAGATATGACCTGCTGTAAAATGGAAACTGTGGGGGTGATGAAGCACTTTTAGAGTTAAATCAAAAACAATTGAAAAGAAAAGCATGGAATCTGTCTCTCTGTTCCAGTAATCTCAGTTATCTTTTGTAGGGGCAGTAGGTCAAATGTTTCCAAAGAAGGAGGATTCATACATGGTTTCTGTCCTTTAAGATGTGTTGGGGTCAAAGTGGGTTTGACAATAGCCTCTGAGATAGTAATGCTCTGTCAACACCTCCCTAATGAAATCTTTCATTATTCACTTACTGTGCTGTTTAACAAACATGGCACATTAGTGGCAAAGCAGAGAAGTCAGAAGAAAACAAGTCCTTCAGGAATTACCACTCCAGTGGAGCAGATCACTCCAGCATTCAAACTAAGGAAGATCCTCAGCCAGGAGTAAGTGCCACAGCAGAAACATCACCTGTGTTGAGGAAAAACCAACACCATTTTTCTTTTTAAAAATAGCTACTAGTCACTGAAAACTAGTAATATTCTCCATGCACACATGGCAATGCTACTGACATTTCTTCCTAAAGTTTTTCTTCATGCCAACTCACACTTGCCTTGGAAGACAATCTGCAATGACCACCTTCCAACCATTTAAGCACATCCAAGAGTACATGTGTTAATCCTACTGAAATCAACGGGACCTAAGCACATGCCTGAGTGTTCTGAGAAGCACAAACTAAGTATTCCATGAAATATTTGCATCTGTCCAAGGGCTTTGTTCAAACACAATGTCTAAAAGCTAACACCTTTTCCCCTGTCACCATCAGGAACACGATTAGGTTTGGTCTAAATCAGAAGGAAGTTCTGATCTAAACCATCACCGTGATAAACAGACAGGGACAAAAGAGGACGTTGATCATACCATGAGGCTCCTGGAGTCTGTTATTGGTACTTAACAAAGGGGAAATACAAAAGTTCCAAAAGTTCATGGATAGACAGACACAGACTTCAAACTTTGGGGAAAATAAAAGAAATGAAACTGTTACCACAAAAAAACCCCCAAAACCAAAAAATAGCTGTTTTCACAACAGCTCTTTGTATTCAAATGACACACAAGGATTTCCTACTCTAATAAAGCCTGCTGTACATTCTGGTAGTAAACTTCAGATCTGAAGAAATTTTATATAAATCCATAAGTTATATTTCTTTTTGTATTAGGGGAAAATATTTCAAATGCAATAAAATAGCAGATTCATGACTGTATAGTAGGCAACTTTTCATTTTTTTCAGATTCAGTTGTACAAACTATAAACTGTTAAATTTCTCTAATAACTGGAAAAGTTGTGGGTGGTTGAATTTACTTACCTGAATACTCATTTAGCAAATATTTTCAGATACAAGTCTAGATACAGAGTTATGTAATTTGACTATTAGTTTACACATAATATAAATCAATGTTTGACAATATCAAAATCCCATCAAACAGTGGGCACTTCTTATGCTATTATCAAATATAGTATATCACTGTGGGATAGCTGAGAATCATAGAATGCTACTGTAGGCTTGTTTATTAAATTGGGTCAGTTTTCAGACCTTCCACATAGGAATACTAAACATTTATTTTTCCCCTCTGGAAATTTTTTTTTTCTCCTCCTGCTTAATACAGTCATCATCCCAATTTCTAGTGAATTTATAAAAATACTTCTTTTTTTTTTTTATCCAATAACCCCAGCAAGGTAAAAATAGGAGTTTTCATAGCAAATGATAAACAGGCTCACGGACTATGAGAGAAACTAAACTTATTTAAATTGCCATACATTCGCTACTGAATCACACATCAACAGTTTCTTTTTATGTGTGTTGCTGTCCACCTCAGACTAGCAGTTTTTAAGGTGCAGAAGCATCTTTCAAATATATGCATCTAACTTAATCATCAAGTTTCACACACTAGTGTCACATGCTTTAAATTTACATCACCTGCCCATCAAAAGCTGTGTTAAATAACAGCACTAATTGAAACTCCATAATTCATTAGGAACTGCAGCACTTCCAATTCCTAGAACAAAGGGGTGCTTACGTGGTTCTTTATATTACTAGATATAATTTTCTCAAATAAGAAAAGGAAAAAGAAACGAAAAAAACACATTTGAAAGAAGTTGCTGCACCTGCAAAAACACTCTTTAAGCTTACTATGAAATACAAAAAAGTGCACCCTTCTATATCTACATATAAAACATATTAGAAATAAAACTTGTGTAAAATGTTTGCTGTGCAAACTATAAAAAGTCAGTCAGTCAGTCCATTCTTTTTCCTAAGTGTTTTGTCACACTCTCTTGCTTCCTACTGCAGAGAATCGCTGTTATCCAAGACCAGCCCACTGATATTTGTTGTTGAGAGGTCTCCTCCATCATCTTCCCCGCTGTCCACGGACTCGTCCTCGCTCTGCCCTGCCATCATGACTTGCTGAACAGCCAAAGTAGCACCATCAGATGACAAAGACTGGAGACTGTCTACATTCATGTTGACTGGAGCTGTAATGGTGACAACAGCACCTGGAGAAGCACAAGCACAGTTCTTGAGCACCTTTCTTGCTTTCCAATTTTAAGCAATACGTATTTATTATTTATAACAGAGTTTGCTTCTAATCAACAGGAAGAAACTAGATCAAAATTAAAATAAAAGCCATATAGGTTGTCAAAGACTCAAATGTCAGGAAACGCCAGGACTAAGTTGGTTAGGAATCCCAAACTTAGCTGTGTTATGGACACCCATTACAGCAATTCACCAATCAAATCAAGACCATATCTTGAATATCTTGATATTCAAGTCCATTCAAATACCAGACCATTTCTGCAAAGTATTGCAGCTTAATTCATTGCAGAGAAATGGGAGTGTTCACAGAGATTCAAGGTGATTTAAATGGACAAAGCTGTTGTCAGGTCCAGCAGAGGCTGAGGGAAAAGCTGGTGCAAACTGGAAAGGAATAAAGCATCAGGCAGCAGGATAGAAAAGATGATCCTGAGATTAAAGCAGTTATTTATCTTTCTTAAATTACGTGGTTTTGTTTGATCTGATGTGTAGGAAGTTACGTCAGTCCAAGTCTTTGGAGACTCTATTACGTTTCTCTGCCTCTTATTGTTCACCTTGAAACACATGAGGCATATGTGGAATTGCAGATGCTCAGCCATGAAACTGAAGCTGCAGCCCAACAGTGCTCACCAAACAGAACCCTCCTGACGTGCAACACATCCTGAGAGAACTTGGTTGTACATCAGAGCTGCACATCTCACTTCTGTCCTGTCATTTCGTAACTTTTGAAACAAAAGCAACAGCCTCTCAACATCAACTCCAATAAAATACTCCCCTCGAAACACAGAGAATTAAAGAGGGGAAAAACTGACACATTTATGTTTTTCCAGATTGAAACCACATTTATACTGAAATGTCAAGAAGTCTCCCTCCCCCCAAAGGCATCAAACCCTTCCTTTCCCCGTGGCAGAGGGATTAACTTTATTACCCGTGGTTTCTCCTTACCGTCTGACATCGTGAGCTCGTTGGATTGCTGCTGAGCAACTCCTGAGGCAATGGAGTCAGGCCAGAACCTCTGAACTGGTCGGTTCTGAGCTGTTTTCTTCTTTGTTTTTGGAGTTTCAGAACAACTGGAATCCAGCATTGGCTGAAGAATTCGCCTTCTAGCATTGATAAACCTAAACACAATTGAGGGCAAGAACTTGTGACCAGCTGGCTGTAAATTCTCCCTCACATTCACAAAGCATGCAATGGAAAATAATAAAAAGAAGGGATATAAAATCTTCTCCCTATCCGCTGGCCTTCACTTTTTCTTTTTTTTAAAGCTTTTTTCCTGCTCCCAGAACACCAGCATCCTTTGATTTTGGAAAACTAGCTAAGAAAGTACTTCTATCATTTTGCAGCTCGCAGCATTTTTTTCCCCGACCTCAGAAGGAAAAATTCTCCAGACAGCACAACAGATGCACACTTCAGGATCTTATTAAAAACTAAGCACCAGAAAACTCGCTGACAGCACAGCTCAGAAAGCTGACACTCCTCTCATTAGGGCTCACCTAAAATCTCGCCCCTGCCTAACCTAGTTGGTTTGGTCTGGTTCCATTTACTTCCTTAAGCTTCCGCATTACTTCTTTTATAGGCTCCCTGGCTTTCCAAGGTCTGGCTCCTGATCCAGGAGACAACAGCGAACACATTTTTCAGATGCTTCCCAATTCCTTTTGGTTCCTTGGTTTTCACTTGTTTACTTTAGCGTGCTAAATTGCTGCCTTTCCTCTTCCTGCTAGTGAACAAAAAACAACATCTCAGAGGCTACCAGCAATTAACTGAATCAACCTCAAGGCAGTGAGATGTGCCAAGGAGCTGGGACTGAGGGTGTCATCCCTAAATCTGACAGAACACACCCAGGACACACCTTTGCCTGCAATGGAAGGAGGTTGGGTGCAGCCGGCAGGTCCATGTGGTGTAATAAAATGCTCTGCAAGGACAGGAGTTGGATCCCAGAGCACAGAGCTCCGTGACTACGTGTCACACAGGCACAGCCACACTGTTCTGTCACTATCTTAAGTATTTCCCCAGTGGACCCCTCTGCAGCCATGCAGGCAGTGTCCTCTTTGAAATCTGAGGAAGATCCCTGTTGGACTTTGTTGCAGTAATTTTAGGAACTGATACCACAAGCTGAGTAGGTGCGTGTTGGCACCTTCCCTCCTCTCCTCTGCGGGGGCAGGTGTCTTATCTTACACCTCCAGTGAAGATAAGACATGCTAAAACATGTTGAACCATAAGTGCAGTTGAGTTACTGCCACTCTCCATTCAAACATCACTGCTCAGAAGAGCATCCTTTGATACAAAGGCAGAATAAATATCTGCTAACAGTAACTTCTTAAATATTTGTAACCTTTTCAGACCTTCAGGTCACTAAAAAACCTTTAAACTTGAATTTCTTTACTTGCAGGAGAGACATGAGAGCACTTCCATTTCTCTCAGCAACAGAACAGAATGTAATTCCTTAATGTTGCAAAGGTTTCTGGAGTCCTTACATAACTTAAATGGCATGAGTATTATTATACCTTATAAAAATGACATGCTTGTGTATCAGTGCATAACCCCTGTATTTCTATACGTATTTTGTAACATATGTAGAACAGCAAGTTCAGTTCCAGATATCCAAGTTAGACTCTTTATTTCTATGTTGTAAGCACGTGGAGACAATGACAGATACTAAGTAAGGGTTTTGCTCTTACCAGTTGTTAACCTGGAGTAGTGTCAGATTTGTTTGTGCTGCAATCTGCTTCTTCTCATCCTCTGTTGGATATGGATGCTAAAAAGGTCAAAAAAGCAAACAAAAAAAGGCATAAGCTTGTTTCATCTCCTTATCAAAAATAAGGACTTCTTTATTACAAGTGATTAAAGCTGCTCCTCATCAAGAACAAGAATTCCTTTATTACAACAGATTAAAGCTGCTGGATTAAAACCATCTGACTCATTAAAGCACAAACTTCAGAAACCTCACAAACTTTTATAGATATAAATAATTTAACAAGGAGTGCTTTACTACACAAAACTGATTTTATCCTTGAAAGTGTCTATGATACCATTAAACTACTGATGGGTAATTCAGAAGAAAAAGCTTCTCATGGCTGACAGTCTTCATTAAACAGCGTGATCCCAGGGCAACACAGCATGTGATAACATCTGATTAGTTATGCTGTCTAAAGGCAATGTCATATGAGAGCACTGACAAGCACTTTCTAGTTAAATAAAGCTGCTCTGAACTAAACCCATGAAGTCAGTGTATGTAACACAAGAAGCTCACACGCAGTTTCCCTGTATCGGTTTTCTGCTGTAAAATAGCTGTAAAAGACAAAATATCCATCAGCTAAACACTGCAACATAACTGGAGACCCATTTACCCTTTCAAGGTAAGGAGAGATTCTATTGAAAGCACAGGCAGAAAGTAACACACTTGGTAGATTGCTGGAAAGGAGATAAAACCAGAAAATTTGAAATTTTCAAATATCAAAATACACCCAAAACATCACAAATTACAGATGGAATTATTTTTCCTTGTGCCATGAACCGGGGTGTAGAGAGCATTTAGGTCTCAACACAATAAAATGAAGAAAGATTCCTTTTAACAATGTTTACCGAGACCATGAAGCACAACTCAACATACTTATTAAAATAATAGTAATAAAATCAACTGGCATTGTGGAACTACTCCAGATGACTGCAGGGAAAACCTGAGATTACATAAATCACAACAGAATAAGTTCACCTTCTTTGTGAAGCAAAACTGTAAGGAACCACATAAAAGAGTTACATGAAAAGCTGTGTCTCCTGACCGTGCTCAGTCCTTACCCCTATGTGCTGAAACAGCCAAGATCTCATCACGTTTGTAGCGTGCTTGGGAAGAACTCCTCTCTTATTTTTTGATGAGCCATCATCTTGATGCAAGATGCCCAGATCTTGGTTTAATTGCAACTGAAGCTGCACACATAATTTTGGAAGAAATAAGGCAGTTAGCACAGCAATAGTAGTTCTGTATCAATGAATGAACAACTCATTTATACAAGGAGCAAAAAGAAATTAGCCTTGAATAGTCTGGATAAACTCCCTGCGTGCAAACAAACAACTATGGAAGCTGTAAAATAATACTGATTTGAGATCTGAAGAAAGGATAAAGTAAAATTAATTATTATGCTAGAGTTGCAAACAACTATGATAAAGGTTCTGTTAAATAAATGCATCTATAAATTCTCAAAGAGCAAGATGATCTATATGGGAGAACCCATAACACACTTAACACTCTCATTACTTCCTAAATGTTCATATTTATTTCTCTTTGTTTTTGACTTTCCATGGATATATCAGATCATTTGCACATTGGCTATTTGAACATTTGGGAATACAGTCTTAAATGCTTACACAGATAGAAGAAGGAACAGCATATAAACTGCATGTAAGATTTTATGTCATTTCTACTTCTAACTGAAATTTTAAATCAGGTTTTCAGACAAATTGGAGCAATTTCTTAAGCCAATCACTATGCCTGTGTCCTGTATGAAACTAATTTTAAACAAGGTTTAAGTCAATTATAACAAGTATCTATTTGGGACATACTTCTATTTCCAAAATAATATTTTATATTCTAAATAATCTGCTTGTATAGGGAGGCTTTATAATGAACTTTCAATAGTGTTTTTCCCTACCACCACAGCATTCTGAAACACTGAAAGAGAAGAAACTGGAGAAGGATTTTCTATGGGTGACAAGGAATGCAGGTCCAAACCTACACAGAGGTGGGTTTGGAGATTCCTACTAACATCAAGAGTAGCCACACATCTGTACAGAAGGCCAAGCCCTTGTATTATTTGTAGGCTATGGGCATTATCTTCCACTCAGTATTTTTTTTTTTTTTTTCTTAAGAAGTATATAAAGCATTTTTCTACAAAAACACTTCAGTCCAGGAGAGTGATTTTACACATTTCTTTCTGCAAGGTGTCTGAGGGTAGAAGTGTATGTGTTCTAGGGAAGAACATGGGCAAGCACATACATGCTCCTGCCAACAAAAAGAAGGTAAGAACATTCTCTGCACACTTTTTTGGTTGGAAAGTCAGAATAAGGAAGGAAGGAAGGGTTAGTCAGTGGTTACCAGCAGATTTTATGCTGTGGAGATGGCAGCTCCTCATTCACAATTTTAATTGACTCCAGATTCCTGGAAGATTTGATTTACCACTTCCAGTTCCAAGAGAAGGCTAGCAAGGTTTTCTGTAGCTAAACATGGTCTAGTTTTCATGTTTCCTTTTCCTTAGTTGTTTCTTTGAGCTCTCCAGATCTGACTCTTAGGAGCCTCCCCCAAAAGAGTGCTGGCCCTTAAACCTAGTTCAACAATTAGAAAAGGTATAGTAATTGAAAAAGTATCTGTTTAATTCAAAGGGGGTTTTGCTTTGGAGGGTTTAGGGGGTGGGGTTTTTTTCTATACTGTTCTGCCATGAGTAAAGGAAGACATTTAACAGGTAGGAACTGGTGCTGACCTGCTGTGGCAAGGGAGCTCTGTCTGGGATCTCCAGATTACATCATGTTGCACAGCTTGTAACTCCTACAGCAGTGCTTGCACTCAGCTGACATTACTCTGTGTGTGTACACCCAGAGCTCCCTCTGACAGTCTGCCAGATTTAAACCAAACCTCTGAGAACCACTGGGATTTATTTGAACCCAGAGTAACTGTTCTGTGAAGCCCCTGAAACAAACCTGAGAGTTCTGGATCCGAATAGTCCCAGGTGACAGTGCTTGTGTCACCACCTGGCCTTGTGGAGTGACCACAGTGACTGGCTGATACACTGTCCCCCCTTAAAGCAAAACAGCAACACATTAGAGGTAAGTAAAAGCCCTTCGGGTATCATTCTCTTTAAACAAATCAACACATCAGCACTGCAGACAACACAAGGTGATTGATAATATATTAACTGTTCTTTTCCAGGAAGCATGTAAGATATGATCTTTGCTACACTAAAGCTTTCTTCCATCCACACAAAACTGTTCAAAATTCGATTATAATTCCCCATATTTTAGGCATCCCAAATCTAAGTTCAAAGGAAAATGGCACGATTATCAGGCTATAGAAAAGTTCAGAATTTTAACTGACCTAAATCTTCAATCAACAAGGTTGACAACACCAAAACCACACCTGTGTGAGTCCAGTGGTTAAGTTAGGCAGCTGGGTTTGTTTTAAAACCCTGCTGAGAAGGAAGATAAAATGTTTCAGTTCAAATGTCATTTCTACAATAGCAGGACACCAAGGACATCAAGGACACAGAGTTGTAGGTGTGGCTCCACACTCCAGGGAACATGAGGTAGCCAACAAGTGCAGTGTTTTAGGTAAGGTGTGTTTTTGACAAATAGAATTTTTTTGAAGGGAAAAAAAGGTCTCTGAAATATCTTTGTAGTGTTGTACAGAAAGATCTCTTAATATTATATATATTTAACTGCCACTCACATAGTCATCCCTGGTATACAAGCAATTAAACAAACATTCATACACCAGTAAAGCACCTGACTGTATTATAACAACTTCTCAGGTATTAAGAGTTAAAATGCATTTTTAAAAGTCTTTGTGCATTTTTTGTAACAACTATTAAAGAAACCAACATCAAGAGCAAGGTGCCAGTTGTTTTTACTGTTCATACCTGCTACTGTTGCCATAGTTACATTTCCCTGCTGCAATGCTGATGCTGGCACCATAATCCCTTGGGGACTGAGTGTGCCTGCAATGGCACTTGGAATTTGCTAGAAAAATAAAACAATTAGTTGCTTGCATTTTTTGGAACTTTTTTTTGTTGTTGTTAAGGAGATAAAGCATGCTTGTGTACTTTTGTACTTTGTGGTTTTGGCTCTAAAATACATCTGGAGTTCAATCACAGGATTATTTCAGAGAAAGAGACTTCATTAGAGGTTCATCATTACCTACATTAACTTTCTCATTATCACCAACCATTACCTTTGAAAACCCTCATGAATGCAACTGTTAGAAAAGACATAAAACTACCTTGAGAAATTTTAGTCCCAGGTATATAAAGAGCAAGAGAAACACTTTCCAAAAGCACAAGGGAAGGACAGATGAAATGACCCTTGATGCTCTGATTACAAGCATCAAAGCTTTAGAATTTGAGTTATTACTTTAATTCCTTCCATTTCAAAATGATGTATTTTCAACATATTCTGCTCAAGATAGTTCTTACTCAACCCTGACCATGCAAACTCTTACACATTCTACTATGTATGAATAATTTCTTTTGATAGCAAATGCAACATCAGTCCCTCTCTCCACAGAAAACTGTAGGAGACATACAAAAAACACCTGTAAGAGGTGTCTTTTATCTGACTGAGAATCTCCTTTTCACACTTCCACACACTGAAACCTAAGAAAGGAGTCCAGAAAGTGAAGTTTAAAAGTCATTGAGGCTGTTTTGAATACAGAGCATCAGACACACGAGTCATTCAGAGAGGGGCCCATCCCCTAAGACTTGGTACCTTGTGGGTACTTGGGTGCCAGGGCTCACTTTGCAGCATTTAACAGCAAAAATATCAACCATAACATACTAACTGTTGTTAATTAACTGTTGTCAATTTACTCCAAAAAATGCAATTGGCTACTGCATTTAGCAATGTCAACAATATATAAACTGAGGTTCACATGTATAGAAATGAGTCCTTTCTATCACTACACATTTAACTGAGGTGAGATGCAAGGACAGGCAAATATTGCAACTATAATCCATCAGACATTGTTTATTTGTTCCAGAATTCAGATTGTGTGCAAAATGTATCAGTCACCTCAATATTTTAATGAAGCAAATTAGACTAAAGAGACCTTCTTAAGAAGGACATGTTTTTCTTCTTCTTTATTATATTTCTTAACCTCCTTCCAACAAAACAGCAAATCCAGGCTATTCTGAGTATCAACACTTGCTGAACTGAGGGGAAAACCATAAAAGGAAGACAGACAATAAAAAAGTGACTTGCTGTTCTGGCATATTTGAACCAATTTGTCCATCAGGCCGTGGCACACAGGCGTGCACAAAAGAATTAATAAAATAGCTCTTTCTACTCTTAGTAACTGATTTGAGAAAGTAATTACAGAAACTCTGTTTGCAAACCAATAGCAGTAGAAGAGTACCTGTAAGTTCCTAAGGAAATCTAAGCAAAAATAGACTTAAATGTATTTGAAACATACCTGAGATTGCACAGGTGAATAAGGACTTCCAGGCTCTCCACTTAATAGAGTTTCACTGTTCATTTTTGTCTTCAGGCAGGCAATGTAACGACTACAGAAATCCTTGCAGAGTTCATTAACCTTCTCTAGCTCAAGCAGATGGATACGTAGAACTTGGATTGCTTTTACCATCTGAGGGAGAGAATTAGGAAAAAAAAAAAATAGAAACAAAACGACTGTTAATTTAAAAAAATATTTAATGTGAGATTTAAGCAAACACTGCTTTCCAGTACCAAAGATCACCCAATTAAAGCAGAGTTACTAACTGCTGAGTCCTGAAATGGGAAAGGAACATAAGTGAAGTACCACACAGGGGAAATAGAACAGGACAACAATATGATCTTTGTCACATGTGACACATGAGGAAGACAGAGCACAGTGAAGGTGTCACAGGGCACAGGATGATCTTTAACCCCACTGAACAACCCTGGGCCATAAAACACACGAGACTGAAAGCAAAGGGAAGTAATTCCACCCAGACACATTATGTGGAAAACATGGCTGGAACAAGATTGTTCCAGCAGCAGTTGTCTTGAGCTCTATAAATCAGAAATATCAGGTTCAGCTGCACATTACACCCTGACCCAAGGAAACCAAAAGTGTACAGATGAGTCTGAGACACACTGAGAAGCCCCTCCTGTGACTGAATCATAAATTTGTCACAGAGACTGCCAGGGAGGGTGAAAGTACAGGAAATGGCCTGTCATCTCTCCTGTAACCAAAACACAATAGCTTTTATTTTTCAATAAAATAGAATAATGAGGTCCCAAGCTTTGCCACATCACTGAACTGAAGGGAATCAAAGACTTTTTCAGTCCTCCAGCTTTCAAGTTCCTCTGCAATTGTATGTTGAAGATGAACAACTCTCAGGTAAAGCCTTGTAAGAACTTTCAGGTGAGGAGACTGATTCTGAAACATCAATTCCTAAAGAAAAACCAATAAATCAAATTTTAAAAATAAATCTATATTTAAACAAACCCCAAAGCACAGGAGATCTGTACACAGTGAGAATACTTATCATGCTTACTGAGAAAAAGACCCCTAAGACTGGATAACCAATGGCATTACATACTGCATAAAAATAGCTTAGGTGATTGTGAGGGTCATGGCAGAGGATCAAAAGCTAAAACTAAATCCAGATGGCTTAAATTTTCATGAAGCAGTAGGAAACCCAGAGCATTCAAATATGTACACAACACACTAGCACAGTAATTATTTTTTATACAGCATGCCACCCCCAACATTTACGTGCTCTTAGATCTCCAACAAAAATATTCTCTGGTTTTATGCAACTGAGTGATTATAATTTTGAGGGACAGTGCAGAGCTTGATTTTACAATTATTTGGAAAATTTTTTCCTGTATGAGGGGTCATTTCCCTGGCCAGAGCACTCCATCCAGTGACCAGAGATGAACTAATCTACCTATTACTTGCAACTCAAGAAGCCAACTGGGAGCTGAAGTTGCCTTTTTTTCAAAGCACCTGAAGGAGATCAAGGCAGGAAAGCTCCTGGGAATGCTCCCCTCTCCACCACAGCACTTTAGCTTTCATTGTGACACATCTTTTCCCCGTTTTTACAGCAGAAGGTATTCCAGTTGTAGAACACTCAGCCAATGTAGACAATTGTATGTTAAAATAAACAAGATGAAAAAAAAATTAAGTGAGATCAGAAAAAAAAAGGGGGAAAAAAAAAAGAAATCTTATTTCTTCTCAGGGCTAAAAAGAAAAGAAAATACATGTATCCTTCAAAGCACAGCTGCAGAAAAATCTGAGCTGTAGATTTGAGGCAGTTGATGCAAATTAATATCTGGTAACTCTCTGGACCTTTGAAATGCAATGACCCAGCACTGAGGCATAAAGCAGAGATTTTCTAAACCAGCCCAGGTTGCTGTTTAAACTGTGTTTAAGTATCTTTAAACACAAGAAAGTTAAACCATGCAAATTTAACTAGACTCTAAGACAAAACACAGGTCATGTATGCCCCAAGATACTCTGTTTCAGAGACAAAAGCAATCTCCAGCTATAAAATTCTTCATGTGTGACAGATCAACACATTGAACATGTATTAGTGAGTGATTTAAACATTCAGCTAAAACTGAGGTACCAAAAATATGCCTTTGGACACATAATATTTAACTATATTAGGGATTAGTTTTGCTCAGTCAAGAGTTTGTTGTTTTTTTTTTTTTCTTAAAACATTACCCATATTTGTATTATTTATTTCTTAGCATGTGTTTGGAGGAAAAACCAAAGTCCCTTCTTCAGCTTCAATTTGGTTTCAAACTGATGGTTGATACCTGAAGTGAAAATTGAATTAAAGTCACACTTCACCATAAATCAAGAATCAGTGACACCATCCAGGTTTCTGCAGAGCCACACACTGTCACACTACTCTTGCAGGAAGCTGTGCTAGAAGGCAAACAAAACTTTGTAACTATGCCATGCCTGTCACCAGGACTTATTAATTCATTTACAGCTACACTAATTGTGACCATATGGCTCCTGCTCCTTTGCACCACGGGTGCACCAAACTTCCATGTTAGCAGAAATTCTCATTTTCCTTTAAAAAAAATAATTAAAAATTCAATCACTCCTGATAAAATCACCCACGTTGAACAAAATGAATACGAAGAAGTGTTTTCAGACAGGCCACAGCAGCAGTAGTATTTCATTCCTGTGTTCTTAAAAGGTACAACTTCAAAATCTACAACCATGTTGGTTATTTTCAGTGCTTCTGGGTGGAATATGCCACAGAACAATGGATTTTCATATGCCAATTGATTCAGTTTTTTCAGCTGTAGAAATAAACCTGGAGTGTCATTTCAGACAACACACATGAAAGAATCTCCATATAGTGACAGTTAATCTTCTCACTCAAATGACTCCCTCCATTTGCAAAAATCCAAACAATTAAAAGATGCACATTCACAGCTCACCTACCTCCCTGACCCAAATCCTCTTGGGATGATTTACATCCTCAGTGGAAGAACACAGACTCTGGGAAAGGGGGTGTCTTCATTTGTTCTGGTTTGAAAACCGCTTTCCCTATTTTGAGTTCTCAGCTACCAGACATAGCTAGGAAAGGTATAACTATAGGTTTGTGAGACAGTTCTGCACATTAAAATAGCAAGAACACCATGTCAGAAATGCAAAAGCATGGCTTGTTCAGTCAAGAACATTCAAATGACATCAGCTGGCTTCACCACTGCAACTTATCCTGACACAACTAAGAATTCAACAGTGTTTGAGAAGAGGATACTGAACCAAAATTCCTTACCCCAAACAAAACAAAAAACTTATAGATCTTCAAAAAAGGCAGCGAGTGCTCTGTGCAATTACAAAAGTGAGAGCATATTTAACACTCCTTGCTTTGAATTGTTTCTAGACTTGAAAAAGCCTTAAGTAACCTGCTCTGACTTTGCAGCTGACCCTGCTTTGTGCAGGAGGTTGGACTGCAGAGCTCTCGAGCGTGTCCAGCCTGAACCATCCAGTGGTCCTGTGAATGTGGGGGAATTAAAAGTCACCCACATATGAGAAGAGTTTACTCTGAACAAAAGCTGCACAAGAGGTAGGAACCACCCTGAGGCAGCATCTGGGTTAACACTGAGCAAAAGAACCCAGTGTTAAGTAATGAAAGTTGTAAGACATAATGTGATCTGTGAAAGCTCTAAAAAACTACCTGCAAACACTCAGGCTGAGCAACCTCTTAGACATGGAGGAACCTGTCTAAGTTTGGTGCATTGGCTCATTCCAAGATCTGTTTTACCTGTGAAAATGAGGTAGAGATGGCAAAAGGTGAAGGGTAGGGAGCTCCAACAGATGATATTCTGTGCAAGAAGGACTCTGAGCTGGAAGCTGAGCATGCTACCAGAAAGAAGCATGTGTACTTAGGAACCTCTGGCCAGTGATACAGATCACCAAAATCTGGTTAGTAACATCAAGCAAACCTCTTCTGATACTGGTGCTTGATGTAAGGACTAAGGTGGATGCAAATAATTGTCCAAAAACATATGGCAGAAATTAAAGCTGTAGGAAAGAGAGCACATTTCCAGCCTAGTAAGAACATGAGCACAGCCTTCAGCTTCCACTTCCTTCCCACAGGGACTAGGATTTGAAAAGGGGAGATCTGCAGTACTGAATGGGTGAGGCTGGAAGGGGCCACAGTGGGTCATCTGGTCCAACCTCCCTGCTCCAGCAGGGCCATCCCAGAGCACATGGCACAGGACTGGAATCTCCAGTGAGGGATACCCCACAAACTCTCTGGGCAATCTGTTCCAGTGCTTGTCAGTTCTTTCTCATGTTCAGCAGGAACTTCCTGGGCATCAGTTCCTGCCCGTTCCTCTTGTCCCATTGCTGAGCCCCCCACCAAGCAGAGCCTGGTCCATCTTCTGTCCCCTCCCTGCAGATATTTATTGATGAGGTGCCCTCTAAAGCTGCACTTCTTGCAGCCATTCAGCACTTTCATCAAGTTCACAGAACACCAACAGAGACACCATGAGTGACCAAGACTCAGAAAAGAGAACAAAATTGTTGAAAACTGGAAGAAACCTGTAGAGGACATTCCAAGACAGAGGACAGTTCTGGCTCAAATAATATGTTATGCCATGTAATGAACTAAATATTTACAAAAAAAAAAAAATCATGAATTTGTAGCTCTATTTTACCTCCCCAGATAATCTAACCTGTGTGGTCAGTCAGTGGAGTCAGAAGGGATAAGTTTCAAAGTTCTGTTTGCAGCCAACAGTTCTTGAAGAGCAAATGAAACTACCACGGAAAAATCACTTTCTTTGTGTAGTTATTAGGGGTGAACTGGAACTCAGGGGGGAGTTCCAGTCCAAAGACAACTACTTCTTCTGACTGGAAGATGAATCTGCATTAAAAATACAGACATACCTAGAACGTCAGGACTTTCTACATCTCAGAGCAAGCTGCTAAATCTGCCCAGGAGTAGGAATGAAGCTTCTCAGTTTTCTTTCAACAGATCTTAGAACTGAACTTTGCCTTTTCCTGCTATATTCTCTTCTTTGGAAAGAGAAGAGGCATCTTATGCACCTCTCAGATCCAGGAAAAGACAACACCTGAAACTTCACACTCCAGGGAAGACACAGCACAATTTTGTGGGTTTTTTCAGTGCTGCAGGTTTTGAACACAAATCACTGCTGACTCTATTACATGAATGCACATCAAGAAAAAGAACAGGAAAACAGCAATAAATCAAATTAAATGTAATCCATGTCATTTCACAGAGTACCTTAAAAAGATCATTTAAATGGAAAAAACTTTCCAGAAGAAAGTGTAGTTTTTTTCCCCCATCTTTTCAATTTCTTAGAATCTCTTCTGAGAAATTCTCACTCTCCCGAATATGCTGAAACCTGATCCCAAAGTTCTGACCCAATCCAGAAACCATCAACAGTTACAGAAATGTTCTCACCCATTTCACTGCAAACCATGTGCCTGCCAAAGTCAGACTGGGGAAGGACACTGCAGAAGTAAAAGGCCTGGTAACACTTGTTTGTGAGTTGATCAGAACCCTTTGCCCTGCTGCTTCAAGATCACCAATGCACACCATTGGAGTATTTAATTGGAAAGAATAGAATCCCTCCATCTAGGTAATAAAAAAGGTTTGAAACTTGGTTTACAAGCCAGGCTTAGCAATATATGGGTATCCTTAAAATGCTTTCAGATGGATGCTATCTGTATCTCCCAGTGCTGAAATCCTTTATACTACTAATGCAGGAAACCACCAATTAATTCAGAATGGGAACCACAATACCAAAGTAATGAGGTAATCTAGACTGTAGCTTAATAAGAATAACTCAAGTTGGAACAACCACGCACTGCTCTTAATGAACTTCCTTTCTGGTCAAACTGACCCAATACCTGCACCACCCAGAATAACATTCTGTCATCCTCTGGATGAAAACCAAACTCTTCCTTTGGAACATGCAAGTGAGTGCACAATGAGGAATGTTGCCAGGACTGTAAGTGACCCTACAGTAACCATCTGTGACCCTTCATAATTTCTGTTATCTAGTTCATTAGCCTACAGGCAGTACAGAGCATGGAATTATGCTCTGATGTTTGGGAGCTGTTAGTTTAAAGCTCCATCACAAAAACTGTGAAGGGTAGTTGAGTTCTACATGTCACTTTCAAGGAAAGAAAAGGAAAAAAACAACCCTAAAACAGCTGAGTTAGTGGCCAGTTTCCTTACTGTAGAAGGCCTGTCACTCTTCAGACAGGACTTGGATTTGGCTCTTTACAGTACTGTGATGCTCAGTTCATCTCAGTTTAGCTCTGGCTCCACACTGAATGATTTCTACCAAGCAAGCATTTACACCAGATTTGTTGGACTCTGCTGGGTCCAGGGAAGAGCACACGTGGAAGGCAAGGAAGTTGTCTGGCTCACCTGCCCAGCCTTTTAGCTCCTTCTAATTAACAGCCTTAACAGCTTCTGCTTTCAAGTGAATAGTTGAATTAACATTGGAGTTGAGAAGTGAAGGACAGTAAGAACAGAAGGTGTAACAAAGGTGCACAATAGAGTCCCTCCCTACTAAAAAAGGATTTTTAATCTTTATAAAAATGTCTACATTTATTTGACACAAGGCAGAAAAGCACTGCCCATTTACAGCTTTCTCTGTGCAAGCATCAATATTTCAAGCTGAAGAAGAGACTGAAACCAGACTAGCCAGTTCACTACTTGACAGAAACTCCTCTGCCCGTTGCCCCAGACACAAAACCATCAGCCTGTCAGAATGTCAGCTGTTCAGAGTTCCCAGCCTCCAGGACAGGCAGAGGACAAGCTGCACTCAGATTTCATTTGGCACCCAGTAACAGAAAGTCAGAGCTAACAATACGACCACAGGACAGGAGGCCAATGCCAAACATTTTTGATTTTGCAACGTGGCTCCAGTTTAAGACAGTACTGACCTCAGCAGCCACGGAATCCAAGACAGAAATACTTCCTCCTCCACCTCAAGCAAAATCAGCCAGATTTGTGCAACCCATCAACAAAGGTGAACATCACATAAAGCAAGAGACTTTGTCACCACTAAAATCAAAAACAACTGACAGGAAGGACTGTCTGAACACAGCAGACCCACCTACAACCACAGTAAGCTGGATCTGAGAGAATGTTTGTATATGACCCAACACAGAGGAAGCAGGCCAAGGCATGCAGGACCTTTGGGAAACCAACATCTGGAGGCTCACAGACACCACAGAATAGCTGAGCTTGGAAGGGACCTCTGGAGATTGTTTGATCCACCTTCCCTGCTCAAAGCAAAGTCAACTGGGGCAGGTTCCTCATGGCCACATCCAGTTGAGTTTTGACTGTCCCCAAGCATGGAGACTTCACAACCTCTCTGAGAAACCTGCAGTATTCAATCCACCTCACAGTAAAAGGGTTTTAATGGAACTTCTTCTGTCTCAATTTATGTCCATTTCCTCTTTCCTTTTCCCTAGACAGCACTGAGAGGAGGCACAGTGTGTCTCTTCTTTACTCCCCTATTAGGTATTTACATACATTGATAATACCCCCTAAACCTTCACTGCTACAGGATAAACAGCCCCAGCTTGCTGATGAGAGATGCTTTCATCCCCTAATTATCTTTTTGGTCCTTTGCTGGACCAGCTTCAGTGGGGAGTCCAGATCTGCACTCCAGATGCATCTCACCAGTGCCAAGCAGAGGAAAAGGATCACATCCTGCTCACAATTCTCTTCCTAACACAGCCCAAGGATGCTGAATTTATTTGCTGCAAGAATGCACTGCTACCTCACACTTGGCTTGGTGTGCAGCAGGTCTGTCAGGTCCCTTCCACGAAGCTGCTTTCCTGCTGGTTGGCCCCTGGGGGTACAGGTGTGTGGGGTTATTGCTCCCTAGGTACAGGACTTGGCATTTCCCTTTGTGGAACAACATGAGACTCCTGTTTGCCTGCTTCTCTGAATGGGGGCAGAACCATCTGTGCACCAGCCACTACTCCTAGTTTTGCAACATCTCCAGATTTACTGAGGGTACATTCTGCCCCATCATCCAGGTCATTAATGAAGATGTTAAACAGTTCTGGTTCCAGTTTCAGCCCCTGGAGTACATCCCTTATGACTTGCCCTCAACTGAGAACACTGTAAGAGACACCAAAAGTCGAGGTAAACCACAACCATTCCTCTTTGCTCATCCACTGACTCAAGGCCACCACATTCCAACTATCAGATTTCAGATGTGCCTCTGAAAAGAGACTGGGATTAGACAGGTAAGGGAAAACAGTGTATTTGTGTTGAATTCAGAGAGCTACAAATGAAGAAAATAACGTGAGGCTTAGCAGGTCATCAGACCTGCTTCATGCAGAACAGAACTAACTCTTTCTGACTAAAATATTGAAGGCAAGTATACTCAAAACAGGGGAAATCACAGATTCACCACAGGAAGGACTTTCAGAAAATCTAAAGGAGTCAATGGCATGTAAGAAATAATTTGTACATGTCAAAGAGTTTCTAAGCTTATCTTATAACAGCTCTTGTCCCACATTAATTAGATGAACCCTGATTAAGGAAATAGTTGGAAAAAATTTACATTGATTACATGTTTTTGATAAATGTGTTATACACTTGACACTCTAAAATTAATTCACAGAGTCAACCTTGCTATGGCAAGGATATGTTTGTTTGTCTCCAACACTCTTGATTTCAGCCAGTGGAGAACAGCAAACAGCTGTGAAGGGCCCAATGTAAATTTATAGATAAGAGGGAAAAAAGGGATCAGAACAAATATTAAAAAAAAATGTCTAAGCATTAACATAAAGAAGAATTTCTCATAGAAAACTTATAAGAACTTATAAGCATTATACACACAAAAGTTTTAAGCTATAAGCACCAGCTGAGCTCAGAAATTAGGAATAAGATGCAAATGTGATGACTGTTTCAGAAATGAAACAAACAGCTTATACTTACTAAATTATCTGTTTCTGGGTCTTCACAGAAAAAAGGTTTTCCTTCTTTTTCCTGCTTCCTTACAAAGTTTTCAATATCTACATCAAAACTAGCAGAAGTTGTGCCTTCTGAGCCTTGTGTAGATTGTTCACATTTTTCAAATAATAGTGCTAACAAGGGAAATAGTGGGTGCCTAGAAGAAAAAGTTTAAATATATGATTAAGTATTTTCACTTACGTGTACAGCACTGAAAATTAGGACAGCTAGCCCAGGTAAGGTCACAGTCACTCATGTAAGAGTGACAAGCCTTGGAAGAGACTGCATTTAACACCACTGGTTATAGGAAAATACAATAAAAGTCTATTTTCATTTTGATTTACCACACTCTAGAGGCAAATACAGCAGTAAAATACATATAGGTCTAAATAAAGAGAACAATCACAAGCAAAAATACTCTTGACATACTATTTAATTCACTGCAATTGAGTGACAAGAGACACATTAATACAGTGCACTAGAAATGAGAATTAGGCTTTACAAATAGGGTGAATGCAGATTTAAATGAAGTCTGATAAAATTAATTTGTTCTTTAACGTGGGCCATATTTATACAACACAAAATAACTTTAAAAAATTGAAAACAGTATCCAGGCTGTGCTCAGAGGCCTCCTATGAAACCTTGCCCTGAGGAGAAGATGATTTTGCTAGCACAAGTCTATAAATAAGTCAATACATCTTTCAGCTTCAGGATGGTATTTTTGGTAGTTTGTTTTTCTTTTTTTTTTTAACCTGAAAACCAGCAATAACTCTGCCTTTACAAAACAGCTAAAGAACATCTAACTTTATCAAAACTGAGCAAATGGCTTAGCACAGCACTTGACAGTGAAAAATCTCAAATTAGTGTGTTTCTACATCAATATTGAATCCCTTTTGAACTAATTACTGGGCAATAGATTGTTATTCCTTAAAAAAAAAAAAAAAAAGGAGGAAAAAAANTTATCCATAAAAAAAAAAAAAAAAAAAAGAGCAAAGATCAACCTAAATACAGTAAGAATAAAAATTTGTATTAAAGATAAATACTACAGTGTAACAAACAGTGACCACAGTTCAACAGTCTGAGGTAGCTTGCTAAATATCCATTAGAATATCCATTAAAACTATATTGAAATTGGAGAATCCTACTATCTAGGGAAGTTTCCTTGGCTGATGACTGACAGTGAAGCTAATGTGAGCTCATTTTTTCCCCTGCAAACCATAGAGACAGTCAGCCAAGAGATCATCTGATTTTAGGCTACTTGTTATTATTTATTAAAAAAAAAAAAGAATCCTCCATCCTTTACCCTTCAAAAGACAGAACACGAGTCCATTACTACCTGTAAATGGCCTGCTTGTCTGCATCCATTGGAGTTTGAGATTCTACAGGGGCAGGACTCACCCCTTCTGCATCAGTTTCAGAGCAGTTGGGATCTTGTTCAGTTTTTAATTCTGTTACCACTTGCATCTGTAGGAAAAGGGTAAGTTAAAAGTAAGTCTGGAGGTTTGACATAAAATAAGGGTACTGTTTTCTAAGAAAAGAGCAAAGCAAAGGGCTCCTAAATTGCCAGAAGGTTGGTATGACTTGGCAGTGACACAAAAAGTAGCTGTAACAAAACCCCTCTTTTAATCCTTGACACTTTTTTATGGGTAAAGGTCACTTCAAGTTTTAGCACTTGGATTTCAAATGGGAATGACAGATATTGGTAAATTCTTAAAGCATTCTTTCTCTGAAGTGACTGGTTTTGGAATAGGCTGCTGCACATTGGTCCAAAACACTGATGGGGATGTCTGCATAAAAATCCTCTGGGATGAAAGCAATGAAAAGTTTTCTCTCTTATTTCTTACTGTATGTTGTACTGAAGAAAAGGATCTTCAGGTTTTTCTTGTCCATTATAATGCACATTTTCTTAAGAAGAACTGAAATATTCTGTGTCACTCCAAAATCCTTCAATTAGCAGGAGCACAACCTTCCCTGACCTTTACCACTTCATTTTTGTAATAACCAATTATTTTTGGAACACCAAGCTCCTGGAGAAAACAGCAGCAACTCCCTCTACACATCCATTTAACACACAGTCACACAATGTGTCACCACTGCAAAAGCAACACAAGAGCCACAGTTTTTACCGAGCACCTCCTAAATTGCACCAGGTGGCTGGGAACGCCTTTGGGGTGCTCTGAAGGTGTTGGAAGTGGTTTTCCCATCACCTCCAGCTCAATATCTTGTGAACTAAAAGGTCTTGGGAGAACCTGAACTGTGAAAAGTCGTAGTTTCAACCCCTCAACCCAAACTCCTTGGTTTTCTCCCCTTTGAACATCTGCACAAAGACATGAAGTCACTGCAGTCTTTTCTCCTGCTTCTCTAACAAGTTCTGCCTTGATAGAGAACAGACAGGGAGATCTATCTGTATCCACATATCTCCAGGCAGCCAGAGCTGCAGAGAAAAAGCATGCAGAATGCAATGGTCTGCCCTCTTCTCCCACTGATTGAACACATCCCATCTCCCAGAGGAACCCTCCCAGAGGAGGGCTGGCCTCCAGAAACTATTAGAGAACCTGACTCTGGCAGAAATTAATTTATTTCCACACAACAGAAGCAGAAGAATTTATACTTTCCTGACCACGATGTCTGGGAGAATCAAAAGCTTTGTGCTTTGCCACCTGTTGGGGCCAAGCCATCTCTCAGCAAAATCAGAGACTAAGAAAATCCAGCATCTCCCACCCAACTGAGCAGCCTGCCCTGCAAAAAGCTTCCTCTAGAGAAGATTTTAAAGCCAGAGTGCTTGCAAAAGAGATGCAACCAATGGACTCGTTTCTTGGCTAATGACAGGGAGGAGGAGCAAATTAAAAGGGGATGACTCAGATGAGTGATTATAAATGTTGGCCATACAGCTGCAGAGTTTGAAGGGAGAGAGTGTGTTCAGCTGGGGTTCCATCTCACTATGAGGAGGAAAGAACTCACTTAAATCTGCAAGATATTTTCTGTGGCCATTTCCAAACTACAAAAACAGCAGGCACCCAAATTACTTGGACACTGAGAGCTTGAAATACAAACAGACAGAAAAAGGTCTCTCCTGATCTGTTATTAAGAAAAAACATATTTTACTGTCACTGATGTGCCAGTGATGGCATCTGCTGGCTGGGGGAATGAAGTCAAAGATGTAAAGCCAGCGAGAGAAAGAGACATTAGAATTGCAATGAAAGAAATAAACAGCAACAAAAATCAATAATCCCAGACTGCATTCAGATAAACATTTTCCAAGAGATGGGAAATGCTGCTGGCTTTTCTTCTGACTGTTCCCCATTGTTGCCATCTGCTGACAGGAGTCCTTGTATTTACTGCTTAGGGCTGACACAGAGTAACCTAAAAATGGGTCTTCAGAGTACAGGCCACTGCGAGATTCCAGTTAACAGTATTTTAATTTAGCAATTCAAAGTGCTGCAATATACAGCCTGTTGGACAAAAAGCAACATCGTGACCAGACATATCCAAGCATGTCTCATTATTCCAGCTGTTTGCTAACAGAAATAAGAAACTGAAATCCAGCTGAGCAGCTTTCCAGTTATCAATTCTAATCCATAACCTCATTAAAAGGAATTTATGTATATAACCAGTTTTAAACCTGAAGCATAATTAGATCAACTTAAATGTAGTCGAAGTAGCACATAATTCCAGATACCTAATTGATCCTTCACTTGCTCAAGACCAACAAGTCTATGAGTGTAAATATCTTCTATCTGTTGACACTTCAGACACAGGAGCACTGAAGCACCATAACCCCCAAACAATACAGATGCTCATTTGACTTTCCTAAAAACAGGAACATTTCAGCACAGAAATAATTTAGAGCAGATTCAGAAGAAGCCCAAAGCAGCCATTAAGGACAAAGTCACTGCTGTTTGTCCTCCTGCTAACTGTACTTACTTCACAGAGGAAGAAAAACACACCCACCTGCTGTCCATCTTGATAGTTGTCTATACTTAATGTCTGTGTTGCCATCATGGTTAATAAAATGTTAATTATGTCAAATCATCATAAGTGCGAACAAATGTTCTATAAAGAAAAAAAAGTCAGTTACAAAAATGACCACTTAGAATTCAGTTCTAAAAGATGGAAGAAAAAATAAAGGAAAAAAATAAGATTTATGTACGCCTCTCTCCAAAAAAAATTAACAAGTTTGTTAACAGTGATAGCTACGTGCACATTTGAACAACAAAAAACATCAGTTGGAAAATGCAACAGGTTTTATCAGCAAAAATTTCAATGCATCTTTTTATATTTTAATGTAAAGCTTTTAATAAGAGGCTGAGGTTCTTCTACATTCATGAGCTTACAAATGAACTTTAGCATTTATTTTTGGCCCCCTTAACTAACATTCTAAGGTAATAATGAAACGTAGAAACAAGCAGATTTATGTGTCTGTGTTTTGAAAAGGTTAACAACACACTGAGCATTATTGTAGCTGGAATAAGTTACAACTGATGAGCCAAAAGTAAAAATAATTAAGGAATACCCTGTTCACTTATGAGTACAAATCCCATATTCTAAAGTTAAGGCCTGAAACCACTTTCAGAGACTGAAGGCTCAAAAGACTTTTGACATTGGAATAACCAATCCAAGTCATTTAAGGGTCCCCAAAGCATGGAATAAAATCTAATAACTTTTAAACAATTACGCCCATGTGACCATAAAGTTTCAGAAGTGACCCAGGAATTCAGAAGTCTCGTTTGCAGAGACATTTGATATTTTGGGACATATTAATTAAACCAGGATTTAAACACATGTAAATGTATGTATGTTATTTGCTCTAGGCATTAGCTGGAGTTTGGCACCCAGATGAGTTAAACATTTTTAAGTCAGACAACCAGTAATTAAAAATAATAAAAAAAAAATTATCAAAGCCCCACCACCAGGTAGAGTGCACCCATCAAATTACTAATTTACATTTCATTTTCTTGTCAGATTTGCAGTCATTACAACTGAAATCACATAACTCATTAAGCTATTACCATTAACTATTACCACACAAGTCAATTTTCCTTGACATGTAGGAGTCCTAATGTTTAGCTACTATAAAAAAAAATACTAAAAAAGAAGTCAGAGCTCATGTCTTGAAAAAGATTACATTCCAGGTGTTAATTGCAGGTTTTCTGTGCTCTCTTTCACTTATGCCAGTATTGAAGAACTAAGTTTTAGAATATTCAGCAGTTGAAAACCTGAAACAAAACCTTTTTCTTTGCCATGTGTTCAATCCCTACAAATTTTTCAACTATTTTTAAGTCTTTCCTTCCCCATTGCATACTCCTGTGGCACAGGACCATTTTTAAGAGCAATTTTTACTTTTCTGGACATTTTCCCATGCAGATGATAAGAGTCTCAAGTAAGTGTTTCATTTTGGAAACACAGGACCAATTTCAAGATTCCCTTCTCTGTTAACAGTTTCAGGCACAGAGACAAACCAAACTCTTCAGGACAAACTTCAAGCTTTACTTTGCATCAAGCTCTCTACTCAAAGTGTGATTCCTAAGCATTGCTGCAATTTTAAAACCTTTGTTTTTTTCAAACAACTTTAAAGACCAGAGAAGGTCACCAGGACAGTGTAAGCACAGCTTCCTTTACAAAATAGTTGTATCTGTCCACAAAACATCATTACCTTTCTTTGAAACTCCTAAAATATTACTGATTTCTCCACAAAAATTAAAAATAAAAAGGGAACAACATAAATGCACTCACTGATAGATGTACTTTAGATTTTAAAATTTGGTTTATGGTTATGAATCATTTGGTTTTACAAGTTTAATCAGCATTTGCCACAATTAAGAGCGATACCTTTTTTAATACTTGGAGGAGACATTCTAAAACATCAGTCCTGTAAGCAGGGCTTAAGTTTAAACCTTGACTTTCTTTCATTAATGGCATTAAACAGCCAAGGCAAATGTCTGTCTGTATTTATAGAGCGAACAGGCACATAGGAAATGCTGACTTTCTTCCTTCTCAAAAGATGAAGTTCTCAGTCAGAAATGGGGAAATGAGAGGTAAAACAGCCGTGGAAGAGGAAGAATGTCTTAGAGCTCACAAGGATGTGAGATCCTATTCATGGCGGAAAGAACTACATGGACAGGGAAGCACCAAGGATAAGCCAAGCTGGACCAACCCTTCCTTCCAGATTTCCATAAGGAAGAGACGTTCCACATCTGGAAGGCCCTCGGGACGCACAAAAGAAGAAAGGAGGTGCACAGCTTTGAGCTGGATCCATAGACTGTTTCATCTAGAAGGACTTTCCCCACTATTTTCTCCCAGGGGAACTACTGGAAAGAATTCTGCATGGGTAAACCCTTTATTTCCCATAGGAGCTTCCCTTCTGACTTATAATTACAGTAGAAAAAGATTAAGCTATTAGGCAAGATAGGAACTGATGAGATTTAGTGAAGACAACTACTGCAAATCAAGAAGAACAAATTGAGCTAATCACAGACTTAAACTGAGGCAATTAACCAAAGGAATTACTCCGGTTCACTAAAAAGAAACATCTCCTCGTTACACAGCAGTGCTAAGAAACAAACTATGCTAAACTTTAAGAAAAGTAACTGAAAAGGTATTTACACATTTGGCTTTTATAAGCTAATTCAGGATACAGCACTCAGCCCTCGTTAGCAGGCACAGCCCCAGCAGATGTTCACTCTGCAGACAGCGATGCCGGTATCGCTCCCAGATGTTTATCAGTGCCACCCTGCCAGAGCTAATTACTTCCACAGCTCCTCCACTGAGCTCACAGAACACGTGAACAGTTTCTGATCCTTTTTTTACATCCAGCCAGCCAGGCCAGTCCAGCCCTGTGTTAAAGGTGGCTGTGATGGAAACCAGCTGACTGTGTCTCGGCCACGTTGTTGTGCACTCACACAACCCCTGCTCTTGGCTGACCTGCTCGTGTGGTAATTTCTGGCTCATGTGTGTCCATTCTCAGCTCACAGCAGGACCATCTTTAACCAGCACATAACCTTAGGCCATATAGTGTTGGGTGTCTGAGGTGAACCTAAGAACATACAGACTGCTGGACAGCTTAGCTTTCAAATGCCAATTATTCTTTGTGAAAGAAATTGGGAGCAGAAGGAAAGCTGTGCATTTGTGTTACATTCAAAGAGTTACAAATAACAAAAACAACCCGAGGCTGAGTCTGCCCGTCTGCTTCACACACAACAGAACTAACTCTCATTCTATTTATTTTCAAAGCAAAGCGTGTGGAAAACCCAAGGAAACTCTTGGGGTCATGTAACTGGAAGCTGATGCATGAACTGCAATCAGAGACTCCACTGGTATCTGTGGCAAAAGGGAATTCATAAAAGCATTGTATTCTACAAAGCAAAGGGGCAGGAGGGGGAAGGGGGGGGAAACAAGCCTTTAATACAACTAAGCGTGAAGGTAAAACGTAAAGCAGAAAGGAAGTTAAACGAAGAGGGGCAATCATAATTAGAAACGTGGAGACTGCAAGGTGAGTAAGAGAAGAGATTAAAGGTGAGCTGAACCATGCACACAAAGTGATCACTTCCACATACATCACTCCTCACTTACTGCTTGGTAATTAAGAGCAAAGGGACCACCCAGTAACGTTAACATAAGGTGCAAGTAAGCTGTTGGAGTTCAGTGGTATCATTTATAACATATACAAGCTACAGCAGATGTTTGGAAGAGATATAAATAGTTATGCTTCGGGCTATAAACTAACCACTAACCCTCTTAGGGTTGTGAAGAAACTACCCAGCAGACTTGTTAACAAGTAATCATTCCTTCTAATTTTGCCTCATACGTGTTCCTTTGAAGTCCTCCAGAGAGAAAGAGGTGACTGGCAGATTCACCACAGCTCTTTGTTCATTCTAACTTCAGTCCTGTCACTTGCTCTACAACACAGATCCTTACATTCACATACAGAGCTATAAAGCAGCAAAAATCAGAAGGGCAAGTCTGTCTGACACATGAAAAGCAGACAGAACTGGCTTCACTTTTCAACACAATACATGATGGTATTTGCTTCCAGGGCACACTGCCTTCTAAGGGAGATAAAACACTGCCTGTGAGGAAGCTGCTCACCCCTCTCCTTCAATGGGCCGAAGAAGACATTCTCTTGTTCCAGCAGAGAGAGGCCACCGTAGTACAATGTGGAGGGCAGAAACCTAAAAACCAACAGAGAGATACTCAGAAGACAAAAACACAGAACACACTTTCTAAGACTGATTATGATTAAAAAAAAATCGGTTTATTATATGGTTCCCTTGCCAAGTTTAAATGAACTGACAGGATTTTTTTGCATGTTTTGCAATTTTTTTTTTTGCACTGGTAATAATCTGTCTTCACACACATTATCCCATGCTATTATCTGAACTTTTCATCATCTTATTACATTCATTCTCCATATTTACCTTTGTCTTTGGTGACATCTCTAACAGAAGACTCCATTTGGACTAATAACTCACTCATTGTTCAACCTTCATATTTTACTCTCTGGCTCAGTGTCTGTCTGCTAAGACTAGGCAAGACATATCCCAAAAATAAAATTATGAAATTCAGACAGGAATAACTCACCAGTGCTGTGAAAATTAATCATGAAACCAAGAAAGGTGAATTTCCCCCCTGCCATTTAAATTTCCTTCACAATCATTTGAATACATTCCGTGGTAAAACCAAAGCATGATGGCTGTGATCAAGTAATCTACTACATGATAAAAACTAACAGGTGATACGAATGGGCCATTATCAGGCTCCTCTGTTATGTGAAGACAGGTTCTGCTACAGGATTATTTGGTGATTTTAAAAAGCTTTCAAAAAATTACCACTTAAAATTACTTTAATTATATTTGATAGCACCCATTTGATATACTGAAGCCACTTTTAAAGAGTAGTAATGATTGTGAAAGCAATGCAGCAGAGATTGTGAAAACGTATTTAGAAAACACAAGTGCTGAAAAGCATTAAAAAAAAAAAACTATCTGAGGAAGTTCCAAGCACTGAGGGTGCACAGAGGCCACCTGCAATGACATGATGGCTAAAACACACAGCTCAGATCTTGAGCCAGGTTATCTGTTTCTCATCTGAAGTCCACAACTGCGTAAGAACTGGAGTGAAAGTAACTCCGACATTTCTGAAAGTGAGAGGAAGTTGGTATTTGGATTTGAGAGCCAAAATCAATGCAGAAGTTGTTTTTGAGGTGAGTTAATAGAAGGGTCACACAAGCTAGATGCCATCCCTAGTTCCTGAAACCTCCTTCTAAACAGAGCAGGGAAGACACTCTGAAGGGTTATAAGGCAGTATAAATTTCAGCCACTGGTTAGAGACCAAACACTGAGCTAGAAAGAGTTTCAGTCCAAAATGATACACCTCGCCTTGATGGCTGCTCAAGGAGCAGATGATACATTAAAAGTTCTTATGACTTTTTCTTAAACCTGTGTCCTCAGAGAATGGGCTTCTCTCACTTTTGCAGCTTCTTAATTCCATTCTGAGAAGACAGGTATTAATTCCCTTCTTCACACACCATGTATTTTGTATAATTTTGGTCCTCATTTTCACCCACCTCAACTCACTGGGCTACTTTCAGAGAGAGGAATTCTCGCTATTCATATTATCTTCAGAACAGAGGTCAGTGCCAAATAAATGGGGAAAATAGATAAAATACCTATTCCTTGTCTCAGACAGAGTAGAATTCCTGCAAATCTGAAAAACCTGTTCCCTTCACTCAGAAACAACTGCAGCAATGAACCAGTGGTGCCACTGCTGCCAGATCTGGTCAGTCCAAAGTGTTTTATGTATGAATAAGCAGCTCTTGCCTGCAAAACCTCCAGCTGAAACTCTGGAAACAGGGAAGTTTCTAGACAGCTTATGAATGATCAAGGGCAGGAAGAAAGAAACAGAAGCCTAAGGAAAGATGCTGCAGAGGGAAAGGTGTGGCTGAGAAGGAGCCAGTGGACATCACAGTCATCTTGTCCTCTTCCAAGATACACTTGACATCATTTAAGACTACAGTCTACCCTAAAACATATCAGACAAGGGAGATCTGAGCTTACATATTATCTCTTCTTGCATATCTCGGGGGGGGGCAAGAATAGGGAGCAGATACACCTGTGAAAGGATGGAGACAACACCAAGGCACTGTGGAACCTAAAATTGGAATTGCTCTTCCCAATTTGTGTTTTCCTATTATTCCTCTTGCATAAAAGCTTTGAAGTCACATTATCATAATAAAGATACTTAATTATGAAACTAAAATGAAGGGCAACTTGCTTTGTGCCTTAGAAAGCAAATCACCATCAAGGTTTTTCCTGCAAAGTAAAACAAGAACTTGTGCAGACAAGAGTCCATCCAAGAACCCTCCTGCCCTTCATTCTCTCATTTTGCATGTCAGCTGGTAAGAAGCAAAGACCTGAAAATTCACATGCACAAGTATCAGCAGACATGAAGACCCAGATACATCTGCATTTGGACAGATTCAAATAATGATAGTAATGAAGGACACGACAACGTGCCATCCAGGGTTCGTCCCACCCTTGCTGTGGTGGCCATTGGTCTCCATCAACCTGCCCGTGAAGAATTTCACTCAGTGAAATTAAGACAAACAAATCAATATGAAGTTGATGCAGATAAGTTTATTCAAACTGTGCTCAATGAAAATGTTCCCCTCATGCAGCAGCAAGGTGGCTTCCATTTCCTCTGTCTTATGTACTTAAAAAGTACAATCGTTATTTAGCATATTATGCTTTTAAGCAAGACGATGTTCCTGTTCAGGAACGTAAGACGAGCCTCGGGGAGCTCCATCACACAGATACAGCTACACAGTTATTATACAACAGCTATGCTGTCAATTGCCCTGGGAGTCGAGCCCTAAAAAAACCACAAAACCAATTTTTGGCTGCAGTAAAATGAGATTTACTTTGTGTCACTTTTTTCCCCCTTTATTGTTTGGTGGTGCAGTAGAGTTATTTATATGTTAATCTTGATGAATATGAGATTACATTAAAAAACTGAATGCATATTATACTTCAAGAAGCTGAAAATTAAAAATAAATTAAAATCCACAACTAAAGTTGAATTTCTGCAGATACAGTCTACACTACAAGCTTCCATTAACCTTTCTTTGCATGTAGGATTTTGAATACACATACTATGTAGCACTGGCTTCACTCAGCAAGATCTCTCCAACACTGTACATACTGCTTTGCTGTCTCATTAATCTTTCATAGCATCCTCTTTTCATATCCCCCCATTTCAGAACTTAACAAGCCATACAAAATATTTTTATCACAGACCACCTCCCAAGCATCACCACACAATGTCACACACCATGACAAACAACAAACCACCTCATTAAAAGGTTTGTGTTCCTTCAGTAATTCACTCTTTGTTTTGTTTATTTACTTCTGGAAATTATCCTACAGGTATCAAAAAAGTACTATAAAACATGTGCCACTTAATAAGCTAAAACTGCCTATGCAGTTAACTCATAGAATCGATATTAAGGATGCACAGATCGTATCAATTTCTCAAGGCACAAGATGAGAAGTAAAATTAAGGGCATCTGGGTCTTGTGAAGAACTTCAGCTCCTAATTCTGCACACATCCTTGGTGTGTACACCAACATATTTCTTGGGAAGTGGTGCATTACCATGGATCATGTTCCGGGTTCACGTCACCCCCAATTTGCCACAGTAATTCTTAAACAACAAGGATGAGAAACATGAGGAATTCTATTCAATCCAGTCACAAAACAATGTCCCCTCAGTGTCCCAGCTATCCTGCCCCCAGGTAGCTCTTGGCATTACAGGAGGAAATCTTCAGGTTCCTCTCCCACCTTCTGCAAAATGAAAACCTCATTCTTCTGAGTATTAAAAGATCCTCAAATTCAACAAACTTTCCGCAGCATCTCGGTTTCTCCTATCCAGTTCAACACTGCAATTTGGCCATGCTTTATTAGCTCCATAAGTAAGGAATTATGGGGACTGAACAGCAATTTTGGCAAGAGAAAAACAAAAGTCAGGGGAAATGAAACCTCCTTTAATTGCTCCAAAACTCCTGAGGGATTAGGGGCTGAGGGAGCAAAAATATTTCCCATCACTCCCTCATCCATCACCAATATTCACACAGTAAATGAAGATTCCTTCCTTCCTGTCTTCTTAACACCGCAAACCAAAGGACTTTTTATGGTTCCAGCATGTGAATCCTCACACACACATCATGAATCCTCACACATATTTCTTGTTACAGGACAGAGAAGGATTTTTTCCCCTCAGTTTTTACCCAATGTGCTGTCATAACATTTTGGATCCAAAAAATCAAGAAGGCAGTTTGTGGAGAGGGTGGCATTACAAGGACTACAAACACCCCTCACATACCAGAGGACATGTACCAGCAGTTCCACAGCTGGAACTGATCCTGGTACAACTTTCCTACTTAATGATATTTAATTACTTTTTCAAACACACTTCCATTTAAAAAAAAAAAAAAAAAAAAAAAAAAAGAAAAAAAAAAAAAAAAAAAATTAANAAAAAAGGAAGAAAACAAAAAAGAAAACTTAGAAAACTCCACCCTCCACATCTCCCTGGCACTCCCCACATGAATAAACAACAGGGCTGCTTATGCCCTAGACATAATTCCATCCCTTTGCCATGGAAGCCTTTGGAATATCCACACAAGCTTGCAGTGTATCTCTTGCTTTTGGAGACACTCACAGAACCATATCCTTCCAGACAAATTAAGCCAAAGCAACAGGAAATCTTATTTTAATCACGATTTGCATCAGCGCCCAATAAACTATGACTGAAATTAATCTTGTTTTGTGTTTATACTTTGTGGTTTCATAAAGAAGACACAGAATAACCACCAGTCTCACTGCCTTTATTGCTGTTGAACACTTTACAATGGTAGCAGTTTATGTAAACATGTGTTATGTTTTCCAACATTTTTATTATAAAACCATAAAAGTTTCCAAATATTTGTTCTGTGAAAGAATGAATTCCTAATGCTATTGAAGTACAGTGGAAGGATGGAGTTTTATTTAAATAATAACTGCATTTAAAATGGACTTTGGACATCGAATGGGTAAGAAAATCCCCTCTATGCATTTTTGCCATTTAAACATTTCATCAAGGTCAGGATGTTCCAGTAACAATTATTTCATGTTTATGTCCTTTATGATTTCAGGAATAATGACTATGTCAGTGCATCAAGCATTCACTTGGACTAGTGAAAGAACTGAAGGTGACGCAAAATCCTGGTCCTGCAACCCTCTGTCAAACCCAGTGCCAATCCATCACATAACATTTCCAGAATTCTCCCTGTTTTGACCCTGATATTTGGCTGAACCTGAACAACCTTCTTTTGCTCCTAAGTTTAGGCCCTAAAATGAACTGTTCTTTTCTTTTCAAAATGGTGTTTAAATAAAAATCCTTCAAATAAAAATCCTTCCTTTCCTGCTCCGCTTTGTTTCCCACCTCTCCCCAAACACATCCTCATCCTTCCAGGAGCAGGACTGCAGCCCAAGTGTTCTGGGGTTGGGGTGGAAGGACAAGTAAAGAAAGGCTATTTAGGATGAAACTTACCCATCACCTACTGCTGGGGGATGCACCATGTTAACTACTTGGTCCAGAGGGTGAGGGCACAGTCAGGGGACACGCAGGGACCAACAGACAGGAAAACACTCATGTTACATGGAATATTCAGATGATCTAGTTAATAAGTATATGTCCAGTGGCATACATAAACCAGGTTTTCCAAGAGTTTATGATTTGCTGAAGTTTCTCGAGGAACAGCCACATGCTTCATGTGAATGCTGACCTTCTCTCTCTGCAATGCTAAATTCCAGAACTCAACTGTTGATGTGCTCTTAAGTAAGAAGCATTCCCTCCTTTCCTTTAAATTAACATATTTAATTTCCCTTGAAGTAATTTTCAAGATGCTGAGTCATTTAAAGTTACTAGAATAAACCTATTCAAACATATTCGTCATGGCAAATTTCAATAGGACTAAGAAATAAGCCATTGAATACAATACCTCAAAATAATAATAACCACACCACCCTCCCACCAGGTAATCTTACTTCTGGCATTGCTACTACCTTGGCCTGGAACATACAAAAATGGGCTAGAACAAATAAATTAAGTGATCACACACTGACCTGGAAGTTCTTTAGTTACAAAAGCATACAGCAGAACACACACATTTTCATTCCCCTGTTCTCCAGGCATGTTAAATGTGTATAATACTCCAATTTTTGTTCTGTAATTGCCTCTGTTTCCTTGAAATATAAAAGGCTTGGCCTTTATTTTTTAGCAGGCATGCTAATATCCTTTTCCCTTTGCTTTGTTTGCTATGTGATTTGGAAAAAGCCAAGCAGGATGTGAAAGAGAGCCACATTTCCTAGCTTCTTCTGTCCTCGAGAAAAAAAACCACAGGCAATTCCAAAAGCTCACCAATAACACATAAATTGGAATTTGGTCGTTTAAAGAAATGGATCCCCCTTTATTACACCAGCAGCAATCTGCCATACTGTACTATTTTTGCCTGAATTTCCTGCCAGCTGCAGAAGGGACAGTTGCAACCCCCTGGGCACAGCCAGGCCGAGGGACAGCCTGTGATTATCACAGTCAGTTTCCATTTTTGAGTATCACCTTTTGACTCCCTGTTTACTTAAACGGCCTTCAGGTTTAACAGCAAATAACCTTTTATGTGCCCACGTAGAAAACAATGGGAACACGATGACCTGGAGCAGCTGCCATATTAGAACCCGAACGGTGCGTTCCTACGAAGGATGGTAACCACCCGTGTGATGACAAGAAGGGCTAAGGTTTATTTCCACTTCCAACACTGACTCTTTTTCCCTTTCAGTGGCACACACGAGGTGGCATCTCCGCACTGCTGGCAGGGGAACCAACTTACTGCCCCTCACCAACTTCACAAACACCTGGCAGCGCTTGCAACACCAGAATTGGCATCGCTGGTTTATTTTCTACCCCACCTCCAGTTCCACTTGATGAATTCTGTGCCCCACAGCTCTGGCACGAAAGGACCCCAGTGAACAACGTGAAGAACCTGCTACAAGAGCGAGTATTTCAGCGCTCAGTTACCTCAGGGAGATCTATAATGGTCTGGGTAAAATATTTCGGTAACATCTGGCACCAAGTAAGCAAATGAAAGAACTCTATCAGCAGCTTTTTCTCCTTGCTCTTGGAATCCTCTTGCTTGGAAGAGCAGTAAGTTGCTTCACATTTTGTACAGCACTGAACTGTGGTAAAATAACCCACCCCAGAGAATTCTCATTTTTAAACCTACAGACTCTTCTAACAAGTGAGACTGAAGCAACCAGCTGCTGCAGCAAGAGAAATAACATTTGCAGAATTTCAAATTTCACACACCAAAAAAATGCATTCAGTCTTACTTAGACCAAAATAAAAATATTAACCTGCTTTATTGCAAGCTTCCACATATGTGCCAGTTTTGCGGAGGCAACATTTGGCTCCCAGACCACGACATAATAGCCTGAAATGCAATTTGGGTTGCTTCATTCAGGACATTAACAGGGCCATTAGAACAGGCAGTTTCACTACCACACTGGTGGTTCTGTGGATCGTTCACCCTTGGCCACAAGTAGTGGGCTTAACAACACCAAAGAGTTGCTCTTTGCCAGGAAATTGAACTGCTCCTAAACACTTCTGAACTTGCTGTGGTAGCAATCAGAATTATTAGGACTTTATTAGAGCACTGCGTTTACAGCACAGGTAAAGGCATGAGAGAAATATGGTTGGAAAGCAAAATTTTGAAGTACAGTTTCTAGAAGACGTATGTATTTTATAAGACTGAGGTATTTAAAATAAATTTAAATGCATATTTCATTCATTCTAAATTCCTTTCAGTCCTACTAATGGAAGACTGCAAGGACTTGGTTATAAATTGTTATTTTTATATAACCCAAATATTTAAAATTGTACTGAGATTAAGAGCACAAATCAAGGCTGTAAGTCACTTATTATCAGTCTGACTTTTTCCATGCCAAAGTGTAATTCCCAAACACAAAATAAAACCCCAACCAACTCTAAGAACAATACACACAAAATTTGAAGAATACTGTTTTCCTACCAGCACATAGGAAATGGTAACAAGAAAAATTTCAGTCCAGCAAAGCATGTTAACTGTGTGATAACAGGACCCACTTCTTATATGAGACAGGTATTAGTACTGAATTTATACAGAGGATACACAGATTAAGAAAAAAACAAAAAACATGGCCCAGCCCACTCAGGAGATCAATGACAAACTATCTGAGCCTCCAAAATCTCAGTGCAGTGCCAAGAGCCCCTGCACTTCCCATCTCTGTCCTGTGACTGATGCACACCAAGCTCTGCCCCTCACCACTTCACTGGAGATTATGTTAAGAAAACACAGAGAAACCTACACTGAAGTTTTCCTGGGGATGCTTTAATCGTAAAATGACAAAAAAAAAATATGTCAAGGGGTAACAGTTAACACTAAAAATACACCATACAGTTTATAGAATAAACTGAAGACAGAACACACGTGAGAAATGTCACCAGAATTACTTTCTTCAAACAGATTATGTGAAATGTCTCCAGGTTTTCTTCCTTCAGAAATTTCTGAAAACTTGAATGTAATGATTCTGTGAGTTATCCTCAGAAAAGGGTATTCTGCAATTTTACTTGACAGAAAATGCACTCAAAATGCATGATACTGTATCAATGACACGGTCTGGAAATACATGGAGGGATTTCTGATAGAACCACAACAGTTTGTTTCCTGGTTCAGTGTAATCCATAAAATTCACACATGCAGCTAACAGGGACTAACCAGGACTACCCAGCTGCAGAAGCCATCTCACTTTAACCACACATATAAATTTAACTAAAGGGATATAATCCCGTAGCACAGGCAGACCATAAACAGATTACAGCCCATAGAGGGAAGGGAACAACCTGTGACTGCATTCCCAGCGTGGAGAACAGCAAGATGTGTGGATGTCCTAAGGTATAGTTGTTACAATTCCCCCCATCAAGCAATCCACACTGGTGAAACTTCGTGCAGAGCACACTCAAGAATAAAATCAGAAAGTATGTGCATGTTTTTTGTAAAAACTTAGAAAGAAATTCTTGTCTCAAAAAAAAAATAATAAGACATTTAGCATATGTTGAAAATTATGTGCACCCTCCTGCTATTCTCCACAGGATTCTGGCCCAAGCATTTTCCAACATCCAGGACATATTGCCTGTGCTCCCTATTCCTGTGATGTGTTCAACTGAATGCACAAATCATATTCCAAAGGGGGGCAAGGATAAAAATGAGTCTTGCCTGGGCAGCTCTTCAGTGCACGTGAAAAAAACCCCAAAACCAGTAACTGATTACATGGCATAAAAATTCTTTTTTAAGGGTATCATAGAGTCTCATAATGGGAAGAAATTGTTTACTATGAGGGCGGTGAGGCCCCGGAACAAGTTGCCATGAGAAGTTGTGGATGCCCCATCCCTGGAAGTGTCCAAGGCCAGGTTGGATGGGGCTCTGGGCAACCTGGGCTAGGGGAAGGTGTCCCTGCCCAGGGCAGGGGGTTGGAACTGAATGGTCTTTAAGGTACCTTCCAACTTAAGCCATTCTGTGATTTTCCCCTCACAAAACCCCACTCATCATTTACTCAGACGTAACTGCAAAAAGGGACCCAAAACTATAAAAAAACCCAAAATACTGTGACTGCGCCTCTAAAATTACACTATATGTCACCACTTAAGACAAAAGAAAATATTTAATAAATTATTTTTTTAAAAAAATCCAGTAAGCTACACAGGGAATTAGCACACGGGCGTGCTAAATGTAGTGCCACATTGTTAACTGACGGACTCCGGCGTGGTGGGAAGGAGGGAGAGCTGTGGACTACCCCACGGAGGGCTGGGACATGTGGCTAACTGAGGCAGTACCTCAGGATAGAACCAGCGCTTGATTTATTGTTGTTTACACACACCCCATAACCGGGGCCCCTGGGCAGTGTCAAGTCTCAGCCCCTAATTGCCCCCTAAACACCGGGGAGCCCTCGGGCTGTCAACGGAGGGCTGTCCCTATGAAGGAGCCGGGAGACACCGAGAACGAGAGGGAAGCAGCGGGAGGAACCAACACCAGCCACGGCCGGGCTCCGCTTTCTATGAATCGGGGCGGGAGCATCCCCAAAAACGGCGGCGGGGGCACCCCCTGCATCCCCCCCTGCATCCCCCCCTGCTGCTCCCGGGGCAGCGCGGGTGCGGAGGGAGGCAGGGATGGGGCGAGCAGGAGACAGGGAAGCAGGGAGAAAGGGAGAAAGAGAAGGAGGGAGGAAAGGAAGAGGACAGGAGAGGGAAGGCACGGGCTCGGCGGCGATGGGCGGCAGCGATGGGGCCCCGGAGCGCCCCCCGCTCTCCTCCCCACCTGCCCCTCCGGGGAGCGGCCAACGCGGCGCTGCCCCTTTAAGCATCACGTCGCCTCCTCCTCCTCCTCCCTCCCCCCCACAGC
>VXBX01000152.1:141956-167818 GCA_013400415.1 Scytalopus superciliaris | reverse complement strand
CGGCCGTGAGGGAGGGATGGGTGTCACCTGTGAGGGAAAGGTGTCACCTGTGAGGGAAAGGTGTCACCTGTGAGGGAGGGAAGGGTGTCACCCGTGAGGGAAAGGTGTCACCTGTGAGGGAGGGATGGGTGTCACCCGGCCTGAGGGAAGGGTGCCGGCCGCCATGGCGAGCTCCGGCCCCGCTGCTCGCCCTCACCGGGAGGGACTGTGAGGGGCCCGGTGGCCCTTCCAGCCCCGAACCCGCCCGGAATGCGGGATCCGAGTGGGGCCGGATCCTCAGGAGCCTGCCCGTGGATCAGGTACTGCTCAGGGTCCTGCCCGTGGATCGGGTTCTGCTCATGGATTAGGTCCTGCCCATAAAGCAGGTCCTGCTCAGGATCTTTCCCATGGATCATCTCCTGCTGAGGATGCTGCACATGGAGCAGGTCCTGCTCAGGATCCTGCCCATGGATCAGGTTTTGCCCACTGATCAGGTCCTGCTCAGCATCCTGCCCATGGATCAGGTCCTGCTCAGGATCCTGCCCGTGGATCAGGTCCTGCCATGCTCCCAAATAAAGGTGCTTGTGACTTTCTTCCACTGAAAATCCACTCGGAAGAAGCCAGAGCTGTCACAAGCTCCTTCCCTTGTGAGCTAACCACTGTTAAACATTCCCCCTTTCCCAAGCTGTTCCTAAGTAAGGGGCAGGAGAGCAGCAGGAATGTGGTTCCAGGCTGCTGCCCTGTAGCTTGACCATTTTTCTTTGGGGATATTTAAAAAGTTTGCTGTGCAAAAGGGCTTGAATACCTTTCAGTCAGGTCACAGGTGATGTCTCATCTCCACCTTGCTCCTCACTCTCAAGACTTCTGAAAGATCATCTCCCCAACCCATTGCTGCCTTTGAGAGCAAACGTTGTCAAGGGGAGGAAGAAGCTGATGAATACAGAGCAAATCCCATTTTAGCAAGCTCGGTTTAAAACCAAAGAAGGCTTAGTTTTAGGTTTTGCAGCCCTTCTGCAGAACATAATCTACTTGATGTACGGTGGCTGGGAATCTGCTTGATGCTGTACCCAGGAACCTGGGAATACCCTCATGGTCCCTGCCATTCTTCCTGTTGCTTTAACAGTAGCAAGCCACCAATTTCTTTTTTTACATGACACTTTCCCGGGCAGGGCTACTTTTTAAAACTCTGGCTAATAGTTTGGCAATAGAAACAACTACTGAAACACTCCTGCAAGCCAGGTCTGCCCTCAGTCCTCTGAGTGTCACTGCTGTGTCAAGACCCTGCTCAAGCCAACACAGTTGCTTCAGGAATCTGGTCACTCTGTGCACAGTGCCACCATTTGTCCACTGACAAAACAGTTGCTCCGTCCTCAGACCGCCTGGAGCCTTTACAGGGGCTCCTTTTCCAGCTGTTTTCCCCCTGTACAGTCAGAACCACGTGGACATCAGGCTTGTGAAAAGGGAGAACTTGTACACCCGGCAGATGGAGTGGCAATGGAAATGAACTAGTGTGCTAACCCAGCATGCTCAGAGGGGTGAATCAGGGCTCAAAGTTAATGGGAATGGTTTATCTAAAGAAAATTTAAAAAAAAAAACACCACCCAACCAGCTCTTAGTTTGTCTCATTCACAAGAGCCTCTTTCTCTGTTTCCGCTCTTGTGCCATGTAGCAACACCTCTAATAGAGTTCCTGTGGCCACGTTGGCATCTTCTACCACAAGTTTCAGCTCCCATTATCCCTGACACATTCATTAGTGACACATTCACTAAACAGTGCTTAAAATTAACTGGCTCCCATGCCCAGACCTGCCTCTTCTTCAAATGTGATTCTCCCTGCAACCCCTTTGTTCTCTTCTGCCTCGCCTGCACTTCTTTAGATAGGAGTTCACTGATTTCTTCTGAGAATGTACAAATTAAATTCCAACTAATTTAGTTTCTGTTTAATCTCTTCTCCCAGTGATCTTCAAAGCTTTCCTTGATGCCTTTCCTAACTTGAATTTTCTTCTCTCCTCCTCCTTGCCTTTGCTTTTCCCTCCCTTCCTGCCTGTCACTTTCTCTTCCCCAGCTCTCCCCTTGCACACAACAGGTGTGGAAATTCCTCATCTGCTCTGTTTCTCCCCCACCCCAGTAATCCCATCTTTTGGTCCCCTTTGTAGTTAAATTTACTCCATCCTTCACTCTCCTCTTACACTTTTTGTGGTCTCAGTGGATGTTTTAACATCTCCCTTGATCTTAAAGCATGTGACCACAATGAAGAAAACCTGGTTCCCCACACGTCTGTGCCTCGTGGTTTGTTAACTTTAGGGTCTAAGGTACAAGCTTTAACTGAAATCCCTTCCAAAGTTGTGAGGTACTTGAGGTCTCTCTTTAGACAGTGGATGCTGTTTCCTCAAAAGCTCCTGCTGCAGCCTTTCCATCACTCAGGGAGTACATGATACATCCTCCCTGCTCCACAACTTATTTTCATGAAACTAAACTATTCTGACAGCTTTAATCCTGTCTGGAGTAAGCCACTAGGTTAAAACGCTATTAACCGATGGATACACCCCAAATATACCTGTACCTACACGACATGACTGTATAAATCTCACTCCCACAAGAAAGTAACCTAAACAAATCATTCTTGATCGGGCTTACACCTTTCAGCTCGCTGAAAGCACTGATCCCACCCACTGTCAAGAGGTCCCTGCTTTTCAGTTTGTCTTCAGTTGCCTCTGCAGGCTTGGAAGCTGAGCTTAATTTTTAAAATACCACAGCTGAAATGGCTCCAGGAGATGAAGATTTAAGAAAGGCACTAGAAATTGCAAGGCTTTTGAGAGAAGAAGGCAACTTGGAAAACAGGAGCGGCAGCGGAAAAGGATGAAAAAGCATCTGATGTGTGACTCAAAGGCAAACAAACAACAACAACAACCTCCCCCCCCACAAAACAAATAAACAAAAAGACCAACAAAAAAGTGCCTTTTTCTATATCTGGTTGTTCAAACTCTGTTGTCCCTCACCACTGCTGCAAAAGAGCAAGTGTCCAATCCACGGGATGGAAGACTGCACTCCTGAGGCAATTCTCCATACTACACATCTTGTAAGGATTATTACACAACTGATGAGTTTTATGCTCTGAACTCCCATTGGTATGGGTGCACTCACTTCAATGCAGTGGTGAGAGGGCTGCTTTTCTTTCTGAAAGAGCAAAAGGCACATGCCAGGGTGAATGAAATGCCATTTTAATAGTTTGTAATAGCAAATTATAAGTATGTAAAAGTGAGGTTTGGTAACATTGAGGCAAATAACAGAATACGCAGATTCTCCAGTGTCTGTTACCTTCTTTACATTGTGTATATTAAATACACTTATAAAGTACAGCTCATTACTTAAAGCATGCCCAGATATGTTTGCAGGGTCAGGACCTCACTTGGTTACTGAGAACAGTCCCCAGTATATAAGAGCATTCCTCACAGATGGCCCAAATATTTACACACACTAAGCTCACCAAATGAGACAAGCACTCTCCCGAATCTGCTCACTGAAACACATTTGCAGTAGCAATTTAGTGACAGGAGGATTGTGTAAGTGCACTGGAGGGCAAAACTGTATCCTTCGTACAGCTGCTAGAGGAATTAGGCTCACCCTGACATCCTTCAGTCCTTTCCAAGTTCTGAATATTACAACTGCATGCGTAATGTAACATTCATATGCGTTTAACCTGTTCAGAGAAAGTTCACTTCTCATGGCTCTCAGCTGTGTAAATTGCAACTCTTTCATAATTAAGCTTTCAAAGGCAACATTTACGTAGAGGTGAAGGGATGGGCTTCCATACAGGTGGCAGAAATCTATGTTCATAACTCATGGAATAAAGACTGTAGTTGCAGTGATAAGACTGGAATAATCTAAACAGAGCAGGGCTTTCCCCAGACTTCCATAAAAATCAGGTGAGTTTTTAAGTGCTGCTCTCCTGACAGTGTGAGGCCTCTGCAGAAAACCAGTTTCTTTCGTCACTCCAAGGGAAGAAAGGATGTAGTAAGACATGTCAACATCTTAGATGTCCTCTGGCTGTTTGGAGAGCATTCCAAAGAGCAGCCTTGGTGCGCCCTGTTTGCAGGCACAGCACATTCACATCTGCAGCCACAACTTTACGTGGTATAGGAGGAGCCTGGGAAAAAAAAATGTGTGACTTACTTTATAATGGATGTAGCTTTTAAGATTTTAAAGCTGAAATTAATGAGTTAACTCAGTCTTAGATAAATGTCAAGCTTTGCTTGAACTAGATCATGGAGATCTGCGTAACTCAGCTGGGAACACTCCCTCTGGAGAAATTAAAGCTCATGTCCCACAGCAGGACTTGGGCTGGGACCAAGAGCTGGCACTGCAGTGCAGTACTACTGCAAGGAGTTTCTGTGTAGGGATCAGGATGCCATCCTTTGGATGAGCTGTTACTGTCTCTGTGCAGCACAAAAACCTAAAGCCTCCTTCAAAACCAGGAAAAATTACAAATGTCTTTTTCAATATTTCTCCTTGTGTTAAATCAAATTTGAATTTTCCAGAGCTGTACATTAGCTGAATCACTGGCTGCACACTACTCACTCCATCTGTTTATATGGTTGAGTCACTGCATTACCAATATTTTAACACGTTACTTGGAAAGAATTTTCAGTGATCTGGAGGATAAACCCCCAGAGCTCTATAAGATAATGTTCCCTTCTCTGTGTTCTGTAGCACCATACCCGACATTGCTCCCTTTCTGCTATCAGAGATGTTAATTGGAACAATCTGCTATTTTAGGAAGAAGAGCTTATCATAAAAGTACAGCTTCCACTTAAAGGCTGGAGATCAAGCTGTGATGTAGAAATCCACTGTCACCTCCCCATGTGCAGTGCCTTGCCCTGGGAACCGTGTGAGGAGTGCCATGGTGATGGAACAAACATCTTTTGCAACGCAAAGGTATCTTTTTTTCACTTGAGATACTCTAAACAGACTACCTTCTGAGGGCACACTGCCTGCTTTTAATGATGCCAAAAGTTGAGAGTATCCTTTTGTTCCACTGCAAAGTTTCTTCAAAAATGCGTAATATGTAAAAAAAAAAAAAAAAAAAATTATTTACCTCATTGGTAATGAGGCAAAAAACAGAGTCAGGAGAGAAGTGGAATTGCTAATACACATCTTATTTTACGAAAAACATAAAAATAAAGTACTTTGTATGAATCTCACCATGGAGGACTATGACTGCATTCATGTTATTCTGGGAGTTGAGAAGCAGAAAGTGAAACCAACTGAAATAAAAGAAAACCAGTGAGACTAGTTTTACTTTTCAAACCAGGGGTTAGATCCAGCTCTCGCAGAAGTCAATGGAACAATTCCCACTGGCTTGAGCGGGATTTGGATTCAGCAGAGTGAAATGCAGAAAAAAATAATAACCAGGAAGCATTAATGAGAGGCTCTCAAACACTGGTCTACAGAGCACTTTTTTCAGTCCATAGAGACCCGACTTTCCTCTCCATTACTCATTTACTTCCAGCTACTTTTATGGGTTCCTGCATTTTGGAGTCCTGAAGGACAGAGAGGTGTTGGGAATGGGGAATGAGAATGGCCGGCCAGCCAAGCTGGGTCTTTTGCAGTTGGAAGAGGAAAGGATTCAAAATGCTGAGCAAATAGAGGAGAAATAAAGAAGGGACTATCTGAAGGAGCAGAAGGCCATTAAGCTGAGAGGATTTAGGTGGCCTTCAGTGAGGATTAGGTGCTTTGCTGCCTAATGCAACTGTCTAGCCAGGCACCTGAGCTTTCAGCACAAAGCAAAAGAAAAGCTGAGCTCCACACAGATGTCTGCGCTGAGCTAAAAGCAAATAGGAAATGCCAGGGGCAGGAGCATTCCATAAACATTCCCCTCCTCCTCTCTGCCAAGTTGGGATTTGTGGGAACTACCATGCACTCCCACCCCTGGGCTGAAAGTAGCCAAGCTTGTCTTGGATGGTCCACGCTGCAGGACCTGCAGTGTATCTTCAAGGGCCTCATCCACAGTGTCATTCCAGAGGTGACACACATTTCTACCAGCACATTTAGGCAAAGCCCTTCCTCTTTGGAGCAGTCAGACTTCTGGACCAGGCTCTGGATCAGCTGATGGTTTATGCTTGGGGCAGCATTCCCATTAATGCTTTCAGGCTCTTCCTCAACAGAATGGCTGTTGTCATCTGAGTACAAGGGTATCCAAGCATGACAGACTGGATGGACCAAGCTGGCACCTGGCTCAAGTGCAGGGCAATTCTTTCCCCCACATGTACGTGTGGGTCACACTGCCTTGAGTCCAGTACCAACCAGTAGTAAGTGCTTAGTGAAAGAGTGAACTCAACTGGCTCAGCCTTCCTCAGGTGTATTTTAGAGCTCCTGGGATTGATAGTTTACATAATCACATAATCAGTTAAGTTGGAAAAGACATCCAAGATCATTGAGTTCAACCTTTGACTCATCCCCAACATGTCAACTACACCAGAGCACTGAGTGCTACATCTAGCTGTTTTTTGAACACCTCCCAGGGATGGAGACTCCACCATCTCCCCGGGCAACCCTTTCCAATGCTTAACAACCCTTTCCACAAAACAATTCTTCCTGATGTCCAACCTGAACCTCCCTGGGCACAGCCTGCACCTTTCTGAATCAGAAGTTGCAATGAGACCATCATATTCAATGGCCACTGGCAGACTTTTCCTCCATTAATTCCTTTATTCTTTTTTTAATCCATTTACAGATTGGAATTCTATAATGTCCTTCTGCCTGCCAGTGACTGGGACTATCTAAGTCAGCCTTAGAAAGAGGAGATACAAAAGTCTTTCTGGACAATTTTTCTAAGATTTATTGTTGAGAAAATATTCTAGGAAAGAAAGGCTTGTGTCAACACCTTGCAGAGCAATGAAATACAGAGATCCCCATACTGGGTATACGTGAAATAGCTTTGGATCTGAAAGCAGTAGGAGAAATACCAACCTCACGCTGTGCCCAGGTTAGTTGGTGGGCTGGGAGGCAAATTGGCTTGAGACTGAACGCTCTGGTAGCAAGGCAGTACTGCTTCTGGGATCCAGGCTTGTATCCCTGCCAAGGTCTGCTTCTTCCTCTGAGAAAGACTGGCCCATTCAGCCCTGGAGTGGGGATCAGCAGCACAGAGATGCTTTGTGCCCCGCTGGCACACCCCAAGAGGTGTTCTCCCAAAGCTCTGCAATGCCAGGAGATGCAGACCCACCTCCTCCATGCACCCCCTAACAGGCAGGGTGAATTGCTTGGTGTGCCCAACCCTGCTGGCACACACTGCTTCCCACTCATCGGGCCTTCCTGAGGTTCTCCAGCAGACCTTGGTCTGCTGGGCAAGACTTGTCCAGACTAAACAAGTAACTGTGGTCTGGTGAGCAGCACATTTACCAAGGAGAGGGGACACCTCGGCCCCAGGTCACTGCCCCAGTCAGCAGACAGTGCAGTCATGCCAGGTGGCTTTTTCTCTCTTATCCAAGGAATTTTGCCCAGAGAAATTGTGGGTGCTCCATCCCTGGGAGTGTCCAAGGCCAGGTTGGATGGGGCTCTGAGGAACCTGTTCTAGTGGAAAGTGTCCCTGCCCATGGCAGGGAGTTGGAACGAGATGATCTTTCACATCCCTTCCAATGCAAACCATTCTGTGATTCTGAGCCCTGAAGAATTACTAACAACTCACTCCCTTTTACTCATGTAAAGCATAAATCACACAAGTAAGGGTTGGAAAGTCCTTTTTTTTTTTTTTTTAATCTAGTAAATTAAGCTCATGTAGATTGCATATATTTTCTAATAATCTGTGTATTTTGATAGATTTACTTTCATAAACATGGCATTGGTCGTGGTCAGACAGAACACAGTGAAATCAGCAGAGACCTTTCAAAAAGTGCCAGAAACAATACTGCTTATGGCTTTGTAGCTGTTCATAGAGAGCAGGATCAGCACTGCAGTCCATTTCATAACTAACCCTTACACTCCATAAGTAGTTTAAAGCAACAGAAAAGGCAGTGATGAAATCTGCTCTTCATTGAGAGGTGCCTCCTGCTCTGCTCCTTCACCATTTCAGAGATTTACAGTTCAGCTGCCTCCAGGGTTTGTTCCCCTCGTTTCTGCTTTCTGACTATTACCACTGAATCCAGTCAAAATTGTGCTTTTGTTTTGCACTGCCTTCTCCAGTTCTCGTCTAAAAATGGTCATGTTTCTGCTTTTCCAGTCACACAGGAATCAAAAAGCTGTGTCAAACCCAGCATGTTTATCTCAGTACAACATCCCACGTATAAAACACATGCCTACTTTGGTTGTCAATCTTCATTATTTTCCCTGCTTCAATCAGACCCAGGAAAACAATCATAAAACGCTCAGGATTTTTTTTTTCCTCCCTCAGTACTTTTTCAGGATACTGTGTGCATCCATAGGATGCTGGCATTCCTTTGGCTGCTAAGTGAGTGTATTCCCTGCCTCCACAGTCTCCACAGGCAGCAGCAGCAGCTCCCATGCTGCACACTTTGTGTGACAGACTGCGATCGCACAGTGAGATTCAGTCCTGTCTGTTTGTAGGGACTGTGGCTGCCTTTTTCCTCTTTAAAACTCTTGAACAAAGTCTTACATTATCAAAGGTTTGGTGTTTTGTGTTGTTTTCCCCCTGTTAGTATAACACAAGCTGCATGTAGCCAGAATCTGTGGTGGCTATAAATTCCAGCTGCTCCCCTAGCAGTCCATAGAGGGGTAGGACACTACTGAGACAGTTAACATCGAAAAAAAGGAATCTTTCAGAACCCCCATTTTCCTGCCATACCTAGACCCAGCCTTGCCCCTTTCTCATGCTCCAGCTCGGGTTTGTATCACCACCTCCACTGCTGACAATACTTTTTTCAATGGGACTATCACAGCCGCAGCCAGTGCCAGAATCTCTTGGCAAAGGAGCTGCTCTCTGAGTCAGAGCCTAATGCCATTACAAGGTCTGCAACAGCTGCAGCAGTCGTACATCTGCAAGTCATTTGAACATTTTATGATGAATAAAAACTATCCATTACATAGACCTATACATTATATATTAACCCTAATACTTATTCAGTTACACTAACAATAACCTTTTCCCTCTGCATGCTGTAAACTTCTTTGGCTACAGCACATGTTAACAGAGATACTCAGAGCTCCAGTCCATGGTGGAGCAGTCCCTGTGTCCATATTAGCTAACTTTTCTACCTATTTAAGCACAAAATGATGGGAGGAAAGAAAGAAAGTGAACGCAAAGCTATAAAAATTCATACCATGCATAAGTAAAACGCTTTTATATAATTGTATGAGACTGCATACACTCACACAAACTGAGGGGATACAAAACAATGGGAAATGCAGAGAACATGGACTGAAACAGCACAGTTAAAGAGATCTGACTGTGATATGCACAGATCTCAAACCCACCCAGATGTCTCCAGCCAGCAACGTGAACCTCAGCACCACAGCCAAGATCTGAAACCTACAAAGTCAGGATACCAACGACGGGGTAGCAGGGCTCATGAAAACAGAAACTGGAATTGTGAGTAGTTAAAATCCTTTAAAATAATAACGATAATAGAGAAGCATAAATGTGGTTTCATGAAGGAAATGTATACACAGCCACAAATTATGAAGTCAGCCCTCCAGGACATTACATTCCTCATGGAAGCTGCTGAGCCCGCTCAACCTAAATAGGTGTAAAATACACTCACCGGCTTAGTGACTTCAAGGATGGAGTCCCATATGTGATTCCCTCCAGTGAGTCTTCTACATATGTACACTTTTACAACAGTAAATGCGAACTGGGCAAGACATACCTCCCTATGAGTTTCACCATAAGAGTTTTAAAGAGACAAGGCGAAAGTCTGGCGTGACAGAAATTACCATAAATTTTCCCTGAGATTCATCCAGAGCCAGAATTTTACTAGCAATCCATATGCATGTCAATATGATTTCGTGTTTGTTCATTATGTATCATTTGCAAACTCTCTGGATTCTCAGCAATGCATCCTTATTGTTTCCCATTCACTTTTACTCTGTATTTCATGGAGCAGTTTAGTGCCCATCGTAACACCACTATCGCTCTGGAAGCAGAATGTCAATTAACTTGCACTGTCACACTGAGTTAAATGTAATGGATTAGCAAACTGCAAAATAGTGTAGGTTTTGAGTAAGAATCAGCCATTAGAATTGCCTTGCAGTTACAGAAGTGACTTTTAGGAAATGTTTTCTTGACTTGATCTGCTTCCTCTGTGCAGTCAGAGGCCAGACTGTTTATTTTACTGCAAACCATTTTTATTACTTGTGCTGGCTTTAGTATTTCCACTCAGACAATCCGCACACTAAATATGAGGAAGATCCTAATATCCTAAAATCCTAATAAGGTTACAAACAGTTCATTTAAAGGGAATTCAAAGGGATTCCAGCAGAGATCTTTTTACTTTTTTTGAGGGTCACAAAAGCACTACATTTCAGGGCTGAAAAACCACTTTTCCCCTGATGGGATGGGACACTTTCCTCAACGTGGCCAAACCGCTGTGGTCAATTTAGAGCATCTACCTCCCACAAAAAAAAAAAAAAAAAGGAGGGGGAAACCCTGGCTCTTGTGATCACAAAGATAACTTACCAAGCGTGACGTGACGCAGTGATGTCTTTCTAAGTCAGCAGGCAGCCAGCTGTCTCCTTGCTGCTGCTCCTGCTTTTCCCATGCTCCGGCAGAGCGGAGCTGAGCAGCCAGGCCAGTTGCACAGCCGCTGCCGAGTCAAAGGGCAAGAGCAAAGCTTAGAATAAACACGTTGTTTTCACTCGCTTGCTTGAAGTGCTGCCAAATCTCTTTAACATTAGCACACGTAAAGCGGCGAGTATCACGAAGCCCGAGGCCCGAGCAGCTGGAATCCTGTAGTTGTTACCTGGAATCTTAACGTCCAAAGGAATAGCCTCCCCATTCCTCGAGGCTATGTGGAAAATCTCAGAGAACACAACCATAAAAGCGCGACTAACATCAAGGAAAAGAGCCCCCAATTATTTCTTTCTTCAGGTTCTCTTCTTTTATGGTCATCTCAAATTTTCAGAGGTGGGAGAGTGGGAATGGGGGTGTCTTCCTGGAGATTTTTAAAGATGCTGGTTTTGCCAGACTGGGCAGAAAAAGGCAGGCATTTATTCTAGAAACAAATCCCGAAGTTACTCAGAGGGGAGGAAGGCCATGAAGAGAAGCAGCTCAGGACCAGCAGTAAACAACCAAACAGCACAAGCAGCAGGAGGAAGGGTAGACTGGTCCATTTTTCTCTGTCCAATGGTGACCTTCAAGAGGCAGGAGTGGGGCAGAGCAGTGATGTTCCTTCTCTGGACTCCGAAGTTCAACAGCTCTGAAACAGTTCTTCAGCAAGGACTTGAGAGAAAAAGCTCCTTCTCCATATCCAGTCACCAAGAGAAAAAGAGTTGAAAAACACCGATTTCTTATGGCTAACGGGAGGGTGATATAAAAGATGGAGCCCATTGACTGGTGTCCAGAGACAACAACCTGGTATGAATTCCAGCACCATTCCACTTCCCAGCAGCTGGATTTCTCACCAGGGTGGATTGCTGGTTTTGGACACCTCCCCATTTTTTCCTGTCTGTTAACAGCCTTCCACTAGCAAGCATTTGGAACAGTTGTAAAGCTTTTTTTGTATCTCGACGGCCTTGCCATCGCCTGAGCGCGGTTTCAGAATCGCTGGCATTGCTGTGCAGACTATCTGAAGTGTATTTTTGTCACGCTGAAAATAAGCGTTGTGTCTCCTGGGAGAGCCTCGGCCGGCTCGGAGCTCCGGAACGACGTGAGCGCTCGAGGCAGGAGATGCAGGGGTGGGGGGAAAAAAATCTCCCCCGTTTTTAACCAGTTTTTGTTCGGAGCTGCTCGTGAAATACACGTGATGTGCTGAGGGAGAGCCGGGGCCGCTCTCCTTGTCTATAAATCAGGGATGAGAACCCAAGGAATTATGTGTCTTGCCAGTGGTTACACAGGCAACCAGAGGTCTCACAAATGATCCAGAGCTGCTCCGATACCTGAGTCATACGGACCATCCTTGCTGGCAGTTCCTTCTGTATTCTGAATTCATTCCCAGCTCCCCTCGCGTTTTTCCCTGTCCTCAACAGGATACACCTCAGTTTTAGGAATACCCCAGAAGAGTTTGGGAAACGTCCATACCATTCAGAATGGCCTTGTCTGGCATGATTTTAAACCGAAAACAAAATAGGAGATACTTTTTGGGGAAGGAGCACGTGGGAATGAGCAATGAAAGCATGGAGAGGTGGTTCTCTCAAGTCCCTTTCCAAGCCTCCAGGGAAAAATAACTCTTGCCCCCTGTCTTCTCACAAGACACGGGCCTTTGCCAAGCACAAGGTGTGTTGTGGCTTGCACGTTCCCTCTCCCGTGCTAGAGAAATGCTGTCACAGATTTTAGAAACCAAGTGTACCCTCCACTGCACCAACAGCCAAAGGGAATACCAAAAGCATCTCATAACCATAGAGAGAGATGAGACAGACAGAAACCTGATCAAAAATGCAAACAACAACAACAACAACAGCAACAAAAGCATAAATAACCTTAATTAGCTCATTTTTTACATTACTGAGTGTTACTGCATTAGGAACTGTCTGTCTAGGCTTGATAAAACACTCAGATTTGGAAAGGGGCGCTGACATTTAACCACATTTCAGAACGGAGCAACAAATACAATTACAAAGAATTTTAGGCATTAATTTTAACTAAGACACATGGCACAGGCTCTGTATTAAAAGTTAACATGCACATGGGCTGTATTCTGTGATGCTGCAGATTTACTGAACTGTGTTCCTGCTCATCTATTTTTCAGTTAAAAGTTTGCTGAGAGTGCAGGAGAGACCAAAATAAATTTTGAGAGTTGACCCCCTGACACCATACAGTGAGCCAAAGTTTTGGGGATATTTTATGACAAACACACATACTTAAACTAATGTCCCTAACTTTGCATTAATTAATGCAATCTTTTCTACCCCATAACTGCCACATGTCCTGAGACTTCCAGAGGCAGGTGTGAATTTCCAAGTGTAATTGAATGTGTGCAGGCAGAAAAAAAAGGAGCTCAAAAATACGTGTAGTTTGTATTAGGAGTGGTACTGTCCTCAGCTGAACACTAAGGATAATATATAAGCACCAAAACCATGGAATCATAGAAAAGATAATAGGTGTTTACAATTCCATGAAGTAAAACCACATGAGAGGAGAAAGATGATCTGGAAACTTGATGGGGTATTTTGTTTAGAGTCCTAAGTTTAATTAATATTAGTCAGAGTTTAGAGGAGTTTCTCTTAAAAGGGTAAAATTAAAACAAACAAACAAACAAAGCCACAGTACAAAACCACCCTGGTTGTGAAGATGTTCAAAGGACCTGTACTAGTCCTTGCTTTAGCTCCTTGTGTCTAACTGTATGCAAACAGCAGCAAAGAAACCAACCTGGAATAGCACAGGAGGGCTGTAAATCCCAGGCAGATGGCGGACACTTGGCCAAGAACGATTCCAGGAGTTTTTGTTTGTTTTTACAGCAGAGGGGACCTGAACCTGCCCTGCAATGCTGTTGCTGTGTAGCAACTTGAGGAGCAGGAGGCTCCCAGTTTTCTTCCCATCCACTGTGGAAGATTCCACACTAAGAATTAGGAAAATTAATGTAAGTCCCCTTCTAGCACGTTCCACCTTGAAGCATAAGCTCTGTGGAGCTCAGAGACCGCTTAGCCAACCTGTGTTGCTACAGGAGAGAGTAGGACACGCCAAGGGTGCACCATGACCACACAAATACACAAATGGGCCTGGAGTTTGTTGCACAGGGTGAGCCTGAAGGAACAGGAGTTACCTGGAGTGAAGAGGACAATAAGGGAGACCTTATTGCTCCCTTTTACTACCTCCTTGGAGGGTTCAGAAAAGACAAAGCCAGGCTTGTCAGAGGTGTATAGTAAGCATCAGAAAACAAAAAATTCCAATTAGATAATAGGTAAATGTTTTGCTTTCTGGGGTTTTTTTGTTTGTCTTTTAAACCATGTGGGTCTCCAAACGCTGGAGAAGGTGACCAGGGATACTGTATGATCTCTGTCCTTGAAGATACTCAAAACTCAACTGCTCAAGGGGCAGGACAACCTGATCTAATTGCACCTGTTACGGAGCAGGACTGAACATCTCAGGACTTCCCTTCCAACCTCCACTTGCAGCATTTTGATGTTATGATGCTGCAGGATACTCTGAGGATGCTTTCTGCTCACTCACTGCACAATAGTCATTGATGAGACTCCACCAGATATTAAAACTGTTCGGAGCAGACAAGCAGTGCAAGCAGCTTTGATGATGGCGTCTCATGTGGTGAGAGAAAAACATGGGGCAAGCTTTTTAGGGCTTATTGAATGTGTTTTGATTGCTGAATGTTGGGGACGTGCTGTGGAAGATCTGAAAGTGCATCAGTTCAATTTCCCAAATTTAAAATAAAACTTAAAGAGATCATTACATATTTCAGCGCTCATCACGACCGGAGGCCAAAGGAAGCACCAGAAGGATCAAAAAAGTCTTGAGCTAAACTAAAGTGATCACCACAAGCTCTGTTTGCATTATAACTTCTGAACCTTAGATCAGTGGGTTTTCAACTGCTCTCCAGAACCTTCTGGGCTCCAAGTTACTTCAAAAGATTTAAGTGGGAGGAAATTATGAAAAGCAATTTTATTAGCAGTTTGCTGCACTTGGGAAAAAAGTAAATAAAATCAAAAGACCTAAAGTCTCAAAATCATTCCCTTTGAAAAGGAAAGAGGCTGGTGCTTCTTTTTAGTGTTAGTTAATTCCACTTTACAGATTTTCATGTGCTATTTACATTGAAAACCCCACTTGTGAAATGTGTGTTGGTTCTGAAAGGCTGGTTTTCACAATAACTAAGCTGAGACTTGAATTTCTCTCACGTCTTGGGTTTTCCAGGCATTATGTTACTATCCTGGATTGTACATTCTTCCAAACGAGGTTCCTGACTGTATCTGACAAGTGCCCAGCACAGCAAGACGAAGATACTGATGTTACAGAAGTTGACATTTTGTGTCACATCCTGCTTGAAATTTAAATGTTAGCATGTGACTCAAACACAGCAACGTCTGATAATGGCCAAGGACAAAAAAAATGAAGCCTTTCTCACTGAAGTCAAGGAGAACACAACAGTGGGAATAAAATCTTAGTGTCCTTCCTCACATTATCTGTTCTTCCCAGAGCAGACTGGTTCACTGAACAGAACAAACCTAAGACAGGCAGCACAAGAGCTGTGAGGTTATTTGACTTCCAGCTTCATTTTAGAGGTACAGAAAAACCCCTGGAAGACACAGACAGGGTTGCACAGAGAGGAAAGGCATCCACCATTCATTTCTGCTGGGATTGTGAAACAAGCGCAGCAAAAGGCCCAGCCCAGAACCAGATTAGAATCTCCTCAGGTTGAAACACAGATGAGGAGAGAGAGCAGGAGTTGACTGAAAGCAGGACACTGTTGGAACCCACTCCTGAGCACAGTCAGTGTGTGTTTGTAACACCGACCCTCCCTGGAGTAGAAAGGGCATGAGGTGAGCAAGTCTGACTCCGAACAGTCACAGCTACTGGGGGCAGGCTGAGTAAATACACATCTCACTTTCCCTGTTTGGGTTCTGACAATTTGCAGCCTCCTTCCATAGTCACAGAACAGTTCAGAACAGAGTCCAGCACCAACACAGCCCCAGCCTACGGGGCTCAGGTTACAGTGTGGAGTCTCAGGTAATCACGAAACACAGCGGCTTCACTGGGGCCCTCATTAAAGGAAGACCCTGATTCTTTCATGTTTTCAGTATTAACAGCAAACTTCTCTCCCTTTTACAAGTACAGTGTACGTGGTACCACTGCTGTCTCAGTCACCTTCTGCTCTTTATTCCGCAGCACGTGGATTTATACATGAGCTGATTTCTAAATTTCAGTTGGAGTCAGTAACGTGCTTTTTAGTTTTTACAGGACAATAAAATTGCTTGCCAGGGGTTTCTGACTTAAAAAATTCTACACAGCAGATTGATGTAGGCCTCTTGATCCTCCTTACCACATTTTTGCCAAGTTGGAGTATAAAATATCTGTTCTACTAATTGCACTCAGGGATTCAAATCTAATATCCAGATAGACTCCTAAAAGCTGACTCTGTTTTCCCTTTGATCTTGCCTAGTCTGTTGCTTGAAAGCATACAGACAGGTGATGGGAAATGCTTGAGCTGTTGCAAGGAGAGCTGCTTAAAGACCAATTAACTCCAAAAAACCCAAAATGAACAAGAAGCCAAAATGGAACTAAACCCACAACAGCTGGTGGTCATCAAGGCGATTTTCCCAGAAGGCAGAAGACTGTTACTAATAGGATGGAAATACAGAATTTACTGAGACCAACTGGAACTGCTGATAACATATATTGAGAAATGCCTCATTTCTCACATTTTCTGCAGAGCAAGAGTGAGGCTGGACAACAACTTTTAGTGTGGGGAAAAAAGAAGTGGAAAGTGAAACATTTCACAAGTCCCAGCAATTAGTACCAGGAGCTAATTTTACTACAATGCTATTTCCATCACATTTAAAAATAACATTAAAGTGTTTCTATCCACAGAAATAATTTTTTCCCTCAGAGTTTAATCATTGCAGTATGGTTCAATGGGAACTGCCCACTGAGATTCTCTTACACTGTCAATTATTTCAATTACTGCTGAACCTGGATGCTGGAACCCTCAACAGATGATTAAATGAAGTTGTGTGTTCTGTTCTCCCTTTGCAACAGCAGAGGTTTTGAGATGTTTCAATCACATTACATAAGCTTGCATTCCTCTGCTAACACAAAACATTCACTTTTGCCACAGGAGACAAGCACTTCTCGTGCTCCTGCCAGCCCATGATTTTACCTTCAAATCCAGAGTAAACATACCATGTCTGTGTGCAAGCACAGCCCGCTGCACTGCAGGGGTAACAATACCAAAGGAAACCATGGCACATCCCCTTGAGCACCTGCCTGTTGAGTTTCTTTGACATGGTCACCAAAGAATGGTCAGAGCCAGAAGTTTGGAGACACTGAAAAGTTGGGACTTCTTTACACCATCACCAAATAGTGATTTGGAGAAGTAGAAAAGCTGTTTTTATTCAGTGATGATTCATTTGCAGTTCACTCAGAAAAGTCAAGAAGTGAGGGACTCCATGAACCATAAAGAACTGCTCAAAAGCCCAAGTTATCATGCATTTGTTTATTAGTTATTATCTCATTTAAATTATACAGATGAAGGAACAGTGCTAAATAGAAGAATTTCTCATTCTGCCTGGGTTTTATTTTTTTAAAATGTGGTTCTTTCAGTGCCTTGGTGATGGCCTTCCAGAAGATGGCTGGGGCTGTCTGAATTTTGAGAGAACAGTAATATAATCAGCAAAGGTATAAATGTTATATTCGTGGTGCTGAAGGTTCTTGTAGGTGGAATTATCCATTTCTTCTGGATGAGGCTCGCCAGGTGTGCTGGTCTCTGTGAAAACAAACAGTGACTGGTGACTACAAGGAGGCCACACCAGAGGACAATGTTTTTAAGCACTGAGTCAGCCTTCCTAGACTGCCAGTTCCCTCATCCAGTCAACATTTAAAAGAAAAAAAAAAGAGTTATCAACTGCAACAAAAGGAAGAGTTTACCAAGTTCTGCTGGTACCTTGTCTGGTCCTAAAGCAGCACCTTCATGTGCAGTGGGAGAGCAGGAATCAGTACGAGGCATCTAATGCAACCCAGGTTTTAAAACCCAAACTACCACCTGATGTTGGGGGTGGGCAGGGCAGAACATTTAATTTATCTTTTTTGAGGACATATGTCTGCATTTCCTGGCTTTTTCATCATTGCCTTGGTTTCCACTCCAGCCAGAACAGTAGGTGACATTCTGAGCAAGCCAGGAGAGGCAAAGAGCAGTACAAATGATGTATCATTATTTCAGCCCATGAGATGCAGCTATTAGAGCTACTCTACAGATTGAACCAAACTTCCAAAGTGAGGGAATTAGCAAGATCCCCCCAGTTTAATTTCAAATGTGGTTATACTGAACACTAATATATCAAGAGCCTTTGATGTGAATTTCCTTTCTTCTAATCTTCTAAACTTTGTATCAGCACTTCTTCATAAAAGAATAACACAATAAAGTTATTTAGAACTCCTTACTCCATGTTAAGCCAACATTAACTCTCAAGCTTTTAGAATATTATGCAAATATAGGCGGTATCATTTACATAAAAGTTTCCTGGTGTGGGCTGATTTTACAACCAAGGAAATTGCAAGAAGTAAAACTTTACTTCCCAATATTAGTTTCTTCTCATATACCCAGGGTTTTAGCAGTAAGAACGACGTATAATCTAGTGAAAAGCTTCATCATATATATTTGTATCTGGTGGTTTAGGTTCGATTGCATTAAGCTCTTTTTGTAATATCCATCTACAATAACAACAAAAGAACTCAAGCAATTGAACACCAGGATTTCCCTTTACTTATGACATAATTATTGCAGTGTAAAGTGATCAGATTAAGAACAGAATCCATAACACTTAGCAAGACTTGCTTATAAATCTCAGCGTAGCAAGCCACGTTTTCAGCAAAACACACACAGCCTTGTGAGAGGAAATCTCCCTGTGCCTCCTGCTCAGCTCCTACTGAGCCAGCTCCCAGGAGATGACACTGCAGAGATAAAAGCCAGATGAAATCTTTGCTGCAAACAGCCCCAAGAACAGGCAAGCGTAGGCAAGTGTACGTTCAACCTGCAAGAGACAGTTGTTCCAAATCAAGAGGCAGATGCTCAGGAAGAAAAGCAGATGGAGTCTCATTTTTCCTGCCCAAATACACTGTACTTGGCTTCTCAAAGGAAAAATTTATTCCCGAGCTCATCCTCCCCATACTTCAGCCTTCATCTATGCTTTGTCTCTTAAAGAGCAAAGCACTTCACAGGGTGTTCTTCCAAAATGAATCACAGGCATATTTCTGAGTTACCACACTACTACTTTGCTACTTACTCAGCAGTTCAAGTCAGCAGTTTTTGCTGACTGCCCTACAAAGGGATGACATCACCTGAGCATCCAGGTTGGTAATTCCTTTTACATCCTCCCTGTGCTGGCTGCAGAGTTTGGAGAGGAATGAAAAAGCACAGGACAGCAGTAGGAATTACAGATGGTGTTGTTAGCTGTGAACATTAAACATGGAAAAGCAGTAGCTGTTCCTAAAGAGGGAAGAGAGAACAAGACAGGCCCAGAGACACCAGCACTGCTGCTGAACAGGGTGTAGCTGGGTTTGACCCTCTGGCACCCACAGACATCACACCAGCACTAAAGGGGGGTGTCCCTGCCTGTACCAACCCCCACCTCTCCTACAGCCACTGCAGCAAAGCCAAAAGGGTTCTGTTGGTGCAGTGATGATGGTGGGTCTGAGGCACAGTGGGACTATTGCCCCATGGACACAGATCTGCAGGAAAAGCTTGTCACGTGGGCTTCACCTTATTCTGGATTTGCAGCATCAGAGGAGAGTGCAGCATCCAGTTGTTTAAGTTGCCACGCTGGTAATTAACTTCCATCAGGGAAGAAGGTAAGCAAACAAATCAAATTATGAGCCAACTAAGACCTTAAAACAGAAGGCAGGTTTTTTACTCAGCACCATCTCCTGGAAACTGGGGTACAAAAGCAGTGGTTTGTCACTTAGCCTGGTTAGACACTTCGAGTCACAGAATGCTTGAGGTTGGAAGACATCTCTGGAGGTCATCCGGTCCAACCCCAAATACTCAGGCAGGCTCAGCCAGAGCAGGATGCCCAGGACCATATCCAGAGAGTTTTGGAGTGTCTCCAAGGATGGAGAGCCCCCCACCTCTCTGGGCAACCTGTGCCCCGAGTTCTATCACTCTCACAGCAAAAAAAAAAAGTTTACTGATGTTCAGCCAAACCCCTGTGTTTCAGTTTGTACCCACCACATCTTGTCCCACCACTGTGTAGCACTGAAAAGCCTTATCTCTGCCTTCCTGGCACTCTTCCTTCAGGTATTTACACATCAATAATATTCTGTCTGAACTTCCTCTTTTCTGGGCTGAACAGTCCCAAATCTCGTCCCCTTTCCTCAGAGGAGAGACACTGCAGCCCCTTCACCATTTTAGTGGCACTTTGCTGGACTCCATCCGGCAGCTCCACATCTCCCCTGTGCTGGGGAGCCCCAGACAGAACATGGCACCCCAGGTGCAGCTCACCAGGAAGGAGCTGCAGCTCTCTCAGCCTCACTCCTAACATAGCCCGGGTTACCCTCGGTGGCCTTTGCTGTGAGGGCACATTCCTGGCTCATGTTCAGCTTGCTGTTCCCCCCCGGACCACCAGGGCCTTTTCCTCAGGGATATCACTTGAAGGATGATGATATTCAAGCAATTATGCTGCTTTTACTTCCAAGTAAGCAAATTCTTCAATTCAAAGTAGTAGTGAAAAGAGGGTTCTTAAGAATGGTATTTATATACTGCCTAAATTGAAGGGCAAGAATGGTGACTGTGACAGATCAGGAAAGAGAAGCACCTGTTACTGAAACACAGAAAACAAGATCAGTAGGTGAGTGAACAGGATGGTAGTAAATAAGAAGGGTAAATTAGACAGGGAAGCATAGATAAGATGATGATATGATGTAGGATGGTCTTTCCTAAAAACATACTGCTGTCTTCTCCCAGCTCACTACAAAAGCTAACTCACTACTTCCACACTAGTTACTTACAGCCTTCCAGCCTCAGAATCAACACCTGTTTCTGGCATTATACTGTGACTTCCTGAAGTCTGAAATCTGAAACACTGAAAGACTGTAAAAAAAAATCCCACCAAACCTAAATCCAAAAAACCCCCCAAAACAAAACCAGAAGGACAGCAGGTTTTAAGCAACACTCAGATGGCATTAAATTCAGCTCATGAGAAAGGCAGCTACCAAATACTTCTGAGAAAAGAGAAGAGTGAAAACAAGTTTTGTCATACAAACCCCATGATTTTGTTCACAGTGGAAACAATCTTGTTTTCATTTTGTAAGTGACTGGTTTATGAAACTGTAAATACAGAGAAATGAAACCGCTTCCTTTCACAGCATAGCTGGGAACTGAGTATTACTGACAGCTTGTAACAATTAGCAATGAACAACAATTTATCCTCCAGAAAGTCACTGCCACGCTGCCAGCTTCGGCATAAAGATCAGAGATGTGGAAACCCTTTTAAAAAGCCAAACCCTAGCCCAGATGAATCAATACAGTTCAAACAATTTAAAGTTGTACCCTCTATTGTGCTGCTTTGTCCAGCTCCTGCTTCCTGAATGGTCTCCTCCTCCTTTGTCGTGGTGCCCATGACCAACATTGTGCTTCCAGAAGCCTCTTCCACTTTAGGAGCAGTTACTTCTTTTGCTTCCGACTCCTGGGCCTCCTTCACCTTTTTCTTCTCTCCTCTGGGTACCAGTTTTTGCTCTCTGTCCTCCTGAGTGGCTGCTGAAGCTTTCAGCTGAATTGCTGCCACTTGGGTTCCAATGGACCTTTCCTCCAAATAATCAGATTTTCGACTGACACTGGTCAGGTCTCGGCTTTTCTCCACCACACGTGGTTCTAAAACCACCTTCTGCTGATCTGCTGCTTTTGGAGTGGATTTTACTTTGGGGTCTCTTGGTTTGGGTTTTGATGTTTCCTGGCTGACTGATGTTTTAGAAATTTTGACCTGCTTTACAGGAGACACAATTATTTCTGGCTTCCGTGGCAACTTCTTAAGTCCATACTCTTTGTGGGACTTCTGGAACAGATTCCCTTTTGCTAGCATTGATGCCTTTACTGCTATATTCTCAGGAAAGATGGAATCTCGCTTAGGAAACTCAACTTTAGTTTTAACAGCAACTTCTGAATCATCGTTTTCGTCCTCAGAATCTGAGTCTGAGCTGGATGAAGATGAAGTTTGTTCCTCAACTAACTCTTTCCTCAAGCCTCCTCCTGCTGCAGGTGCAGTGAGATGTTTCTCCTCAAGGGAGGAAACAACCACTCGCTGAGGAAATGCAACCACAGTTTTTCTTGGCATCCTTGTGTCTTCAGCAGGTTTTGAAGCTTCCTCGAGGCTGGTACTAGACATGCTCTCACCTTTGTCTGTGGATAGTAGGAGAGAGCTAGAAGACAACATTTTAGGAAATTCACCTGGTGCCTTGATGGCAAGCAGCTTGGTGTTCCCCTGTGGTGCCACTACATCTAGGAAATGGCATAAAGAGGATTATCATCATTATATCCAACACCGCTGGTACTCAGTGATCTCAGTCATACAGTTTAAACTCTCCAAGACAATCTGGTGCAAACATAAACTGAAAGGCATTATTATACTAAATACAGGCACTGCGAAGCAGAAAGTTTAAGATATTTTAAGAAGCTGGAGTTCTAGTAGCACTTAACAGTTTTTGCTGCTGCCATGCTGAAACTCAAGGGATAAATCCTTATGCTCCTTCCTTTGCCAGACTCCTCCAGGAGCTTTTCCCTGTGCTTCAGCTCTGCATTCCTGAAATGGTTTGCAGACACCTCCCTAACTCAGGTGAGCACTAAGATGGCTTGTTAGCCAAGCTCTTCCAATATGCTGCTCCAGAGACAAAACTTCTCCATGAACAAGCCAGCAAAGCAAAAGACACAGTAAATGGACACAGCAAGAGCCGCTTGCAAGAGTTACCCTGGAAGCAGAAGGGAGGGAGGACTCCCAAAAGGCAAAGTAGTGGAATAAGAGATACCTGAGGCCATACATGAAAGTATTACTGGTTCACTGCCCACGTGACCTGCCAAATGTGTCTCCACAGTTTAACGCTATTTCCCCAAGAGTTTATCTCCTCCAGTCTTCACTTCCTATTTTTGGTTTGAGAGCTCTTTGTAAAACAGGGCTTAGAAGGTCTCCTGATGCTTCGTGTTTGCCTGTCTCTCTCTCTTGTCTCTCATGGATACTTGCAATAAGCTAAATTCTCCAGACGAGGAGCCAGCAATTGAAGAGAAAGCAGCATTTTTCAGGCCCTTTCAGAAAGTGCCCAATATCATCCTCAAGAGGCTGAGCAACAGCAAATACTGTCGTGGTTACAGAAAACAGGAGCACAAAGAGGGTTGGGAGCACACTAAGGAGATTCACCACGGCTGAAATTTGCTATGGTGAAGCCAACTCCTTCATGAGTTGCACCACTTCCAACCAGCAGCAAATTCAACAGATTTCCAGCCCTTTATGTGCAGATTTATCTGCACAGTTTGGAAACCCAGAACTACTTTGTAAGACCATAAACTAGACGCAGTTTTCCCCTCACTAGTATTTTACAGGAGTTATTACCATATAGTTCTGAACAGAAGCAAGTCTCTAGCCATGTCCAAATGAAAACATCACAGAAAAGACAGACACATGAAATTAAAAGCAAAGTATTTAGGAAGGACTTTTTATCATAATGAAATACAAATGAAGAAAAGCATCAAGTTTACTCTACAGGTAACAGACTGGGTAATTTCAAGCACATACTTCTCTCTGCCAGACGGAAGGTGCAGGGCAGGAAGGCAGAGCAGGGGGAAGCAGGAGGATGGGCAGCCACCTTTGGAAGAGGTCTGACTCCCTGCACAGCCTGACCCAGCCAAACAGCAGCCTGGAGAAACTAAGGCAGCATCGCTCGGGATTGAAGGATCCTTCAAAGAAGCAAAGAGGGAGGCCAAACTAACACGAGACTGGCCAAAGGGAGGACAGACACGGGAAAGGTGAGCACAAGCTGAGGAAGTATTAATGTTAAAACATCCTAAGAAACCAAGAAGGCAGGTGACATTCAACTAGACTATTAGCAGTAAGCATTACTGTAAAAATATCTTAAACACTTAAGTCTGGACATGTGAAAAAGATAAACTTCATGATTAAAAACTGAAACATGTAATACAACCGATACAGACACTTTTAATTAGGGCACTTCAAACCTTGCACCAGTGCTATCTGTGTTGGGATCACTTTGCCAAAAGAGCAACACATCCAAATCAGTAACAGGAATACCATTCCCAGATGCATTTTTTCCTGATGCCTGAAACATCAGCATCATTACAGAACGTGTTTAAAGCACATTCACGCTTGGAGAGGTGACAGGCAGAAATTGCAGATCTATTTCCCTTCATTGACTCTGTATGCAAACATGACTATTTTATCAAAGCAAGAAAAATTTGCACATCCTGTTCCAGCCAGAATCTGGAAGAGGCAGCTGCATCCTTTACATCTTAATTAACCTGAAGTGCTTGCAGGGGAAGCAGCTGGCTGGAAGAGGCAGCCTAAGGGGTCTCCTGACACAAATCAGAGCTGCAGGACAGTGAATCCAGGAACTGACACTGAGGTACATCTCAAATACACTTAGTGCAAAGAAAATCAACTATAATAAAAACCAGTGTGCTGTTCAGTGAAGGTTTTATCAATCTATGCAGTGAAGACTTTCTTAATGGAACAGCCAAGCTTTTATTTGCTTTGGCATTTGAGTAGATGCCAGAAGTCTGCATTCAACTACTCTTTCAGTGACCCTTTTCAACAGCAGTCAATAAGCCTGACCACTCTTACAAATGGTTTCATGGAGCTTTCCTACTTAAGCACGTGGATCTCTAATTTGGGATGGGTATCCCCACTGAACCAGCACATCCCCATTTACAAACAGCATTTTGCACGAGATATCCTTCTTTGAAATTTGTACTCCTGTTCTGATTTTAGTCAGGGGCAAAAGGGGTTCAATTACTTCCACATGTGGAATTCAGTGCAGCATCCAAACCCAGGCTCAGGCATTGCCCTGCCTGGAAAAATCTATGGGGCAAGCAGCATTGTAACCAAATTCAACACAGCAGGGCTGTGGCAGCTTCTGAACCTGCTGCCTGGAGCTGATATTTGGGTCGTGCAAGTCTTTCTCTAAGTATTTCTGGTTTTTAACCCTGGTAATCCACACATTTCAAAGGACAAGGGTGAACAAGTCGAAAACCAGATTCCGCACCTCCTTAAAGAGAAACATGTTATACTCTTTTCCCTCAAATTTCAGGCAGCATTCAAGATGTCTTTATATTAAGACAAATGTAATTAGGTCTCTCCTTAAGCCTGGTCAGGTATCACAGCAGTTAATATATTCATAGTCATGGAGTGATTTGGGTTGGAAGGGACCTTAAAGATGATCCAGTGCCATCCCTGCCATGGGCAGGGACACCTTCCCCTGTCCCAAATTAATCCAAGCCCCGTCCAGCCTGGCCTGGGACACTCCCAGGGCTCCAGGGGCAGCCACAGCTCCCCTGCCCACCCTCCCAGGGATGGATTTCTCCCCAATATCCCAGCTGAGCCTCCTCTCTGTGAGTTCGAAGCCCCTCCGGCCCGTACACGCTGCAGTTCCACTTTGCCCCCTCCGGCCTGGCCTTGAGCTATCCCGTGAAGGCAAACAGGGAAGAAGCTCTCAGAGTCACAAGCATAAATATATATGTATTTATACTATCTGTAAGTATGTATCTCTGCGGCCTGTAAATGCAAATCTACCCCACACAGCCCCGTTCCCTACGAGACCCCGCGTTATTACCATATTGCGCACTTTATGGCAAGCCCTTGTTTACACGGCCGTGACCTTCCCCTCTTCGGGTTTCTCACCTCACGCAGGACCCCCCCGAGCCGCCACATNTCTTCGGCTCTCTCCCCTCACGCAGGCCCCCCCCGAGCCGCCACATCCCCCCAATCCTCCCTCCCCTCTCCCTTTTACTGACACCCCCCCCAAACAACCCCCTTACTCTTCGGCGGCGTCCCGGTGCCTACCGGCTTCGCGCAGAGCCGGCGCGCCTCCAGCCGCAGCACCTGCGGGCCACAAGAGAACAG
>VXBX01000152.1:55522-139071 GCA_013400415.1 Scytalopus superciliaris | reverse complement strand
TTTTTTTTTTTTTTTAAAATTCCCTTGCTCAAACAAATTTAATGTTTTAGGGAATTTGGAGGTATTTGTCAAGAAGTGATGGGTCTGCCCCACACCAAGAGTGGGACTGCAGATATTTATGTCTTAGGCCAAGGAAGGATAATCCCTTTTCATATTCCAGAAGACAGTATTTGGATCTTTAAGAACTGAAACTTAACCCACTCCTAATAAACACTAAGACTGGGCCTGAAAGAGTGATACTGAGCAGTTCAGTGAGTGCTCTGTGTTTCTTTTGGTTTGGAGGAGATGATGTTGTGGGGAGTTTGTGACTTATTTTTTAAAGCACATCTTTAGAGGTGCTGCAGCTGTTTTCCTTCTGTGCATTCCTCTTGAGGAAACAGCCTGCAGCTGTCCACCAGAGGTCCTCCAGTTACAAGTTTTCTGCTGTTGCTTGTGACAATTGTCTGTACAAAAAAAACCAACCCAGGACCATGAAGGGCTTCCTGAGAAAGTACCTCAACATGTGACATCTCTGCTTGTGGGGGTCTCTGACAAATGGGAGGCCCTGGTTGCAAAACAAAAAAGGAGTGTCTGTAGCTTGGCTGTGTGTGAAGGGGACAGGATGGGCCTTTGGTGGGTTAAACAATGTTGTAGTGAGGAGGTAATCACTGCATGAAGCTGAGTCAGGGAGGTTTAGGTTGGATACTGGGAAAAGGCTCTTTCCTCAGAGGGTGGTTGGGCACTGAACAAGCTCCCCAGGGCAGTGGTCACAGCACCAAACCTGACAAAGCTCAAAATGCAGGGCCAGGAGTAGGACTTTGATGATCATTGTGGGTCCCATCCAACTCAGTATATTCTGATTCTATGAAAAAAATAGAGATTCTATGACAAAAATCTCCAGAAATGGCAAGTTCTCTTCATTCTGTCTTCTTTCTTCCCTGCTGCCCTGCCTTGTGTGTCTTCCCTGTAACATGCCCTTGGATAATTGTTTGGTGTTTTAATTTCTGCTAAAAGGTCGACTAGGACCACAGCTGGATTTTTTGGGAATGTCATTATCTCCTATTAGGAAACTGGGAATACAGGCAAAAGGCTCTCTGCAGGGATAAAAGAGTGCCAAAATTGTGCTCTGTAACTTATATCTGTGTTTCCTGGCAAGCTGTATACATTTCATGTGGTGTTGCCTTTTGTAGTCAACTCATTTCAGACAGAGGGGAACTTGTGAATCTTTGTGCTTAAGATCACAGGTAGTACAGTGAACTTGGAGCAAAACTTTTCCTTGTTGCCACGGTAACTTATTTTGGAACTGTGTTGCCTGAGCCTGCAGTGTGTTAGTAGGCATTCTTGTCCTATATGATTCCCATTGTTGTGGTGTTCCTTTTAACAGCCACTAAAAAGTATGGGAATGTGTGTCTTCTTACCTGAAGTGTAGTATATTGGTTTTTTGCTTGCAGATGGTCACTGAATTTCAGAGAAGTTGGATATAAATGGCCATTTCACATGGTCCTTGGTGTCCATAGTCCTGTACTAACACACAGGACGTGTCTTCTGGCATATATGGTCCTTATATTTTTCTGAATAGTTTATAAGAAAACTGTTACTGCTACATTGACAACTGGAATTATAAGATGCTGGAAGGTGATGAGGGGAAAGTCAGAGCTCAAGTTCAGGGCTTTGCCTGGACAAGGTTCCTTGAGACTGTTGACTCTCTTCTGACTCAGGATGTGAGGAAGGGCTTCCTTTCACAGTGCAAAGTGGGAACTGGAAAAGTAGTTTCTGCATGGGTTTTAAATGTGTTGCTCCAAAGGACTCTTACTAGGGCAAATCTTACCTTGTCTTTCCCATGTGTTTGACTTGCATTTTTATTATGGAGAGTGCACCAAAGTCTACTGGCCTTCTTTAGTGTCCTGGCAGGCTGCCTAGGCCAAGTGCTCAGTTGAGTATGTACCAAAGCAAAATGTAGTCATGCTTTTAGTGGTCTCCTTTTTTTTCCCTCCCCCCACAGGTGTTTGCTATTACATAGTTCAGACATTTACTGGTTCTCGAAAGTGCTATTTCAGCCCTATAATGTTCTCATTGCTGCCATGTCAAGAATGTTGCATTTGAGAGCCTTTTTGTCCAGTCTGTTGATGTGTTTAATTTTGAGACTTGCTGAAGCTGCCATCCAGAGCTGTTCAAGCTGTGCCATGTTTCTTTCAGGTTTGTGAACAGGAGGTGCACAGCCCTGGTTATTACAGCTGCAGAGGATAAGATTTTTGTTGCAGACAAGTCTGGTGATGTCTATTCTTACTCAATAACAGAACCTCAGGCAGATGGAAAACTTGAGCTGGGTCATGTGTCCCTGCTATTAGATGTGGTAAGTGTGTGCACTGTGTATGTACTGTACAGACCTGCATTCCTTCTCGTGTTTGAGTCTTTTGTGGTTGCTCTTGTCTCAGACTGTGAGGAGTTTTTTAATATGGTGTGTGTGGTCTGGATTTCTTTTGACTTGAGTTTGTGTCATCAAGAGTTTAGTAAGGAAACAAGTTTCCCAAAGGGTTATCTGTTCTGGGACTGTTGAAGAAGACTTGGTGATGGAATGCATATGGGAATTCACCCAGCCTGTCATGTCAGCTGAGCTCTTTCAATGTAATAAGTTTCTCTGTAAGATGCAGTGGGATTTCCACCTGTACTGTGGGAGATCAGTGGCTTTCACTGGATTTGGATGTCACTTGTCTTAGTGAGGGAGAAAATTATTGTCATAAAGGTTTAGGCTTCAGTTGTCAGGGGAAAAGAGTGGCTTGGTGTTTGCACCTGCCTTTTGCAGGAGATGCAGATAGTTTACTGCTTTCTTTTTTTATTTTCCTAGTTAAGGAGAATTACAAGCACTGAACTGCTGGGCACTAAAACTCTCCCTTTACCAACAGGCACTGAGTCCTGATGACCGGTATATCCTGACTGCAGACAGAGATGAGAAGATCAGAGTCAGTTTGACCAAGGCTCCTTACAGTATTGTATCCTACTGTATGGGACACAGAGAGTGAGTTCACTGTGTGCAAAAGTCCTGGTGTGCAGCCCTTCACTGCACATCCTCAGTGGATGGAATTGTCTCCTCAAATCATATTAAACAGCAGCCTGGCCTGTGACAGAATCATGGAATGGTCTGAGTTGGAAGAGACATTTTGAAGTCATCTAATCCAGTTCCCCTGCAATGTGCAGGGACATCTTTAAGTAGATCAGGTTGTTCAGAGCCCCATCCAACTTGGACTGGAATGTTTCCAGGGATGGGGCAGCCATCACCTCTCTGGGCAGCCTGTTCCAGTGTTTCACCACCCTCACTGTAAAAAAATTCCTTTTCACAATGGAGTCTGCCTTAGTCTTAGGACTGCTAATTAGTTTAATGGCATTTTAATGCAGAGCTCAGATTTAGAAGTTCTGTGGTAATACCCTGGATCACCTACTACCTGGACACTAGCCTGTAGTGTGCTGGGGGTTGAAATGTGGTCCCATTAAATATATTCAAGGAAGGGGGTCTATAGGAAAGATGGAGAGAGACTGTAAGAGCCTGTAGTGACAGGAAAAGGGAGAATGGTTTCAAAATGAAAGAGGTTAGAAAAAAGCTCTTCACTGTGAGGGTGGTGATGCACTGGGACAGGCTGCCCAGAGAAGCTGTGGATGCCCCATCCCTGGAAGTGTTCAAAGCTAAGCTGAATGGGGCTCTGAGCAACCTGGTCTAGTGGAAGGTGTCCCTGCCCATGACTGAAATGGCAAACAAGCTTTTAAAAATCTTTTCTCTTTTACGTTTTGCTGCTTAAAATACATGTCAGTTGTGGTGTTTTCAAATTCTTTTGACTTTGCCTTCACCTTTACACGGTTTTGTGGGATTTTGGAGGTTTTTTGTTGCTATTAGGGTCTTTAATTAGGGTGAGAAGGTTGTGCAATGTTCTTTTTGTGTGGGTACTTCTGAATTTTGAAGTCCACACTGACCAGGTAGCAGAGGAGATGTGCCCCGGCACAGGGTAGAGAAGGCATGTAATTCTGCTTGTCTGGCTGCTGAGTTATTTGGGGATAACAACACCTTCCACTCACATTCCTCTCTAGGATGATGCAGCATGGTGCAGTCAACTCACTCCATCAAAGGCAGGAGTTAAACAAAGAGTGTGACTGGAAAGCTGGAGTGATGGGTAGCAACCTATCTAAGCTTGCCCACCAGGGTGTTTTAATGGAGCATTTAAAACAGCTTAATGTGAGTGGGAGTCTGTTGTTATTATTAACATCATTGGGGAGTTTAATCTGTAGAATTTAAATTTATTTGTAGAATGGTATAAAAGCAAGAGACTAATGTTAAGGATCCAAGTAGTCTGCAGCATATTTACAGATCCATGTCTGATGTTTCCAACAACTGTGTACACAGTTGTGATTTCTATGAATAGAACTTCATGGTCAGAAAGACACTTTTAAACAGGGACTGTTGTATCTGCTCAAAGAGTTCATTAGTGGTTGCAGAGTGAAAAGACACTTAGTGTGAAATGATTGAAATACATTTTAAAATGCGATAATTAAATTAGGAATGAGTAAGAAAGGATTACATAAAGCAGCTGTAATTGTCTTGTTTCACAGTCCTGGATTTTCTCCTGTCTGTGGGGCACATGGTGATTCTTTCTGGGCCTATTTTGCCTGCATGCATGCCCTGCCGTCACTGCTTTGTCATGGAAGTTTATATTACAGTGACCAAGTCTCATCCTTTTGTCTTTTTTACTCTATGGCCTCAAAATTGTGCCTGTTTTCAAAAGCAAGGCAGTTCCACTCAGGTGATGTTCTTCTCAGGCAATCCCTGTGCTTTAGGTTGCTGAGCTCTTAGATAATAATGATCTGCAGAAGTTCAGGTCCTCAGTACTCAGCAAAGACAGGTCATGGTAACACAGCAGTATTACAGACTTGTGGAAAGCAGTGTTTCTGGCTGAGTGTAGGCACTGGTGGTGTTAAACTGCCACGTTAAGACTTTGCAAAGATGGCTTTTGAATGCTCTCCAGCTGTGGTGGGAGAGATGTGGTACTCGGAAGCTGAGCCATCACTGTTGTGTTTTAAAAGAATCTGTTGATTCGTGTTTTTAATGTGCATCACGAACTGAGAAAGGGGAACATGCTGCCTCAGTAAATCTCTCTCCCTTGGCAGTTTCTGGTCTAAAACTCTCAGTTGGGAGGAAGTCAGTAGAATTCCCTGAGTGCAGGTGGGGAGATATATTTCTTTATTAAGCAGAAAGTCAGTAGTTTGTGTAGTGCATATATACTGTATTAAGTACCATACATCTATTTTTTTTTCTTTCTCCTAATTATCTTGATGTGGAAAATCTGTTTATTATAAGGTTCTCTTTAGATTGGACGTTTTTTCTTACTGTGTGTGTTTAAAGACCAGAGTGTCATGCAAGAGAGTTCAACTTTTGACTGCTTTTCCCTTTAGGTTTGTAAGCAAAATACTTGTAATACCCAACTATCCTGATCTGCTGCTGTCAGCCTCTGGGGTATGTATTGCAATTTCTTCAGTGGAAGGTGTCGTTGTTTTTTTTTTTGGTTTTTTTTTGGTTTTTTTTTTTTTAATTTAGACTAGTGGTTTGGCCAGGTTCCTTGGGATATCTGGAATAATCTTCCCTAGTTTACAGCACAGCCTTCTTCCCTCTTTCCCTCCTTTTCTCAGCTTTCTGTTCAGTGTTCAGCCATTCTTTTGCTAGATCATGTAGGAGCCTTTTACTGTGCTTGGAGTAAAAGCCATCACTGGGATGGCAAAATCAAAGTCCTGAGTATTCCTTGAACATTAATGCTTGCTTTGGAGCACACACAGACTTCAGTCACTGGAGTATTAAACAACTTAGAATCAAATGGATTTTGTGCCAGCCTGCCATGATGACGAGTGTCTTGAGAATGAACGATTTAGAATCACAGATTATTATTTTTTAGAGGTTTTAAGATGAGGAAATTGTCCACTCTACACCCTCCCACATGCTTTCCCCTGTGAGACTTGCTCTGAATTAGGTTCTTGCCACTGTGTCCTCATCCAGGGCATGTTGTGTAGAGGTTGCAGTGCAGTACTGCCCAGTGCTTGGATGAGGACTCAGGAAGTGAGTGTTCCCTCCTTTCCCATCCCAGCCCTTTTCCTAAATTGCTGGCATCTTGTTGCCCTGCCAGAACTGTGCAGAGCGAGCAGATGAAGCTGGCCTAAAAGAAGGGAAACAATACTCTTTGTTTCCCAGACTACCAAAGCTGCAAAGGAAGCAAACAGTGTTTTCTGTGAAGATGTGAAGATCGTGGCAATGCTTAGCATTTGGTTTCAGCTGCTGCTCTTGCTTCCCCAAGGCTCTTGTCCCTCTAATTATTTAAGCAGCTCTAGTGTTAGTGCTGTGCACGGCTGTGTTTCATTCTTAGCAAACGCCCTTTCATGACTTTTTTTCCAGAGAGGTGTTTAGCTTCCCTCCAGGAGGCTACTAAATCAAATGAGAATTTGGGTGATAACAGGAGCAGGGGGGCAGAGAAGGGCAGCCTGAAAGAATTGCCATTAAAATGCTGAGCACGTGTGTTACTCTGCTGTTGGAGACAGACTTGAAATGCACTCCTCCAGCTACCCAATTTCCACTTCAAAGGGGGAATTAAAATTAGCATGATTGAATAATTTAGAATGGAGGGGAAAATTATGTTAATTAAAATGCTTTATCTGCTATTTGAGGTCTTAACTAAGTGACTGTTTAGCAGCTTCTGTTGGGACCTCTTCAGGGAAGTAGGGTTTTAGCTGAAGGCCATGAGTGCCTTCTCTTTGCCTGAGGTGCTGTTAGTAACAGATTTTTGTCCACTTCCATCTGTCCAGGACTCGACTCTGAGACTTTGGGAGTATAAAAGTGGAGAAGAAGTGCACTGTTGTCAGCTAAGCAGCATCTGTGGGCCTGAGGCAACCAAAACTGACCAGGTATGCCCATGTGTGTCAATGCTCTCGCTGTGCTGATTATTTTGATCCCCAGATGTGTTGGTTGCATTTTGTTAAAAGTGTCTCACTCTGCCAGTGAGTTTAGAACTTAAGTGAGACCTAAAAATCATTAGGAGTAGCCTGGGATTTTGGGAGAGGAAGAAAGTCCCTGAAATTCATTCCTGTGTCTTGTGTGCATTTGTAAGAAGTGCCAAGCAGTGACCAAAAGAAGCTGCTTGTAATTCTTCCTAAATATGAGTTCTGCACGTTGGACAAAGCCTTCACTTCAATTTTTTTTCCAAAAACCATAATCTCTTAGCCAGGCAGTATCTTGTAACAGTCGAGATGTAAACATTCACCCATTTTTTTAAGATACTTAGAATTCTAAAAAGAATTTTTCCAAGCAGAAAAAGAAACTTCATAGTATTTGAAACCAGTGACCTTCAGTACTACCTTGTGGAGTCAAAACTGGGCTTGTTCCTTTAGGTTGTTCTGCAGCTAGACAGCATCCAAAATTAAAGTTCCTGAGTCCTTTGTAAAAACTGAATACCCCAGAAGCTCTCCTGAGCTTTCAGCCTGTACTTGAGTGATCTCATGCACAAGTTTGGGGTGCTGCTGTGATTTGAGGTGTTAATCTGATGTGAGCAGATCTTCTGGTGGTGCTTCATTTCTGGTTTTGTTCTCTCTTGTGCTGTGGTGTGTCCTAAGACCTGTTAGCAGTGGAACAGCACCAGTCCTTGTCCCTGCTGTGTGCATGGTGTTAAACCAGCTGCTAATCTTTTGGGTTGTGAAGAGTTGCCACCCATCCTGCTGGGTGTGTTTTTCATGGGAATGTCTGAAAACACTTCTCTCTGTGAAGACCACAGCTGTCTCCCAGGTGTTAGGTGACTGGGGAGCCTGTATCCATAGCTTTTCAGGCAGATCCACTGTGGAATCCATATCCAAGCTGAAATTGAACTGAAAAGTTGTCTCTGCCCTCTCTTGTGTTAGGCTGTGGTTTTGGTAGTCAGAGTTTGTTGTGCTTGGCCTCTCCATGCAGTTGGGAGCCACTTTCTATCTTTCCAAGCTTAGATATTGGAAATCTTAGTTTTTGCCTAGAGTTCCTGTTAGGAGAAATTCAGGGTAGTACCTGTATGGACAATCTAACCTGCTCCTGAAGTTGAAATTATCTTTTAAAGCACACCTGAGCCAGATACCTCTTGTCCACATTCACAAGGTCTCTGGCTTGCTGTTAGTGCTTGAAATCTTTGAAGAAGCTGTTGCTGGATTTTTTCATCAGTAAAAAACGGAGGTACAAAATTAGGTGACAAGCCCATCTAGTTGGTATCCACTGATAGTCTGGGTGCAGCAGGATTTGAGTGAGAAAGGAAGAATTTAGTCTGAGGCAAACCTACAAAATTACCATGTATTGCCTTCTGGAAATAAGTGGCTTGGAGAGTTTCAAACCCAAGTTTTATCTTTGGGTTCAAAAGTAGCTAATGGGTGCTTTGTTGAAACAACAGAGTTTGACAGCCATTGGATCCATGCCAGCAGTAATGTTGCAAGGCATTTCTTTTGGAGGGAATAAGGGTTTTACTTTAAAATGTTTTGCCTTCTAGGTTTACAGGATCACTGAGGACTAGTAAGCAACTGGCTGTGAAGTGGAGAATCCAATGATTCATTTTAAAAATGCCACTTGTTGCTTAGACTGGCTTAGCTTTTAGTAAGAGGGCTTATATGTAAATTAACAGTGCTTGATCTCACACTGAAGCCTAGCCCCATTGCTTACAATTTTATCAAAAAATAATACTAAACTATATAATGAACCTTAAATGTAACATCAGATAAGTTAACAAATGTAAAAAACCTTGTTGCTGCAAGCAGGAATTGATTTTAAAATATTGTCTGACTGTTTAAGAATGTTTTTGAAGGCTTTTGAATGTAGTATAGCAGTATTTGTAGTATAGCAATTTGCAGTATAGCAATATTTGTTTCCTAACACCTGATAAAGTGTATTAGGATACTCTTTATGCTGATGTCTCAGGAGAAATTTGGGGTCCTCTTTGACTGCTCAAGGAGTCTCTGTTTAGCTTCTTTACCTCAATATGAGTAGGCAGAGACAGAAAGGGAAGGCCCACAAACTGTGGGTTAATAAATAGAACACAGCAATTAATTAATAAACCTCATTCCTGCTGTGTTTTGCAGTTGTTCCATCCACTGCCACATGTGTCTCCTAATGGTGGTGTTGGAAGCCTCAGGCTGTCCTGTTTCTTGAATCTGTGAAATCCTGCTCACTGCCCACCCTCACAGGTGTTTTACAAGGAAAGGAGGCTTGTGTTTTGATGGTATCATAGTGCTTGAAATGCCAGAGAGGATGTCTGGTGACAGTATTCAGTCATGCTGTGCATCCAGGTCTGTCACAGATCATCTTCACAACCTAGTGTGAAATTACAGCCTGAATTTAAAGAAACAATCTCTTGAGTCAGCACTGTGCAGGTTGTAACTAGCACAGTCTGCAAATGAGCCTGCAACCAAAGATCAGATGGGGATAGAAGTGTTTTTTTCTCTTCTTTAGTGATATGTTTCATTTTTACCATTAACAAACAGTGTGAATGCTCTGCAGCTTGGAACACAGCTTGGAGCACAATGAGAATGGAATCATCAGTAATGGTGGGTCATGTGAGCACACTAATGTGGGCTTATTTTGCTTGGCAGATGATGAATATGTGTCTGTCTTGGGAATGTAGGAGTGTTTTGAGCAGCCTAGCATTGGTTTCAGCTGATGGGTTGCAGATCCTCAGTTCATTTTCCCACTAGAATGGGAGTAATTCTCCAATTCCATAGTGCTATATAAATATTTTTCCTGCTTTAGAGCTTTCACCTCATCTGATCCTCTTGACAGCAGAAGCCTGTTTGAAGTCCAGAACATGAATTGCACAACTCTACCCCAGTACACCAGCACATTAATTTTTTATAGGGTCACTTCTTCTCAGAGATGACATCAAAAGTTAATTTTAAGGTGTTGGCAGGCTGATAATGGTGTTGTATAAACACTGAATAAGTTCAGAAAGTATCAAGTGAACATCTGTTTATCACAGGCTGTTCTTTTAGCTCTCACTTAACTGATTTCATAGGCTTGTCCTTGACCAAGATACTACTGTAGGTCTTGCACATGGAAAGAGCTTGGAATGAAGAGGCATTTTCTTGTCTCTTTCCAGATGTGAATAAAACTTGGTTCAAATCAAAAAAGCCTCCTCCTCCCTCCCCCAGTGAGGGTGGGGGAAAGCAGCTGCCTAATTCAAGTTCACAGAACCCTTTGTCTCTCCAACAAAGCTCTTGGCTGTGTAGGTGGGCACTTCCCTGCATGTTTGTCAGGCAACAGGCAGGGAGGCAGAGCTTTGTTATTAGAAACAAATATCACAGGTTTCAGCTTTTTTTAATTTATATATCTTTTGGCTTCTTTCCTTAAGTGTCTAAAGAACCCACTGGTGGTTTACAATAAATAGTGGCTGTCAGTTCTGCTCCAGAGCTGTGGTGTAAATGGCTCATACTGCAGGAAGTACATTTAGACACCTTAGCTACAGAGAGCCTTTCTGATTCAGCCCACTCATCCTACCTGATGTTTGGAACCATAAGTATCTTTTATGTCTGTGTGAAACAGGGGTCCTGGGTCCCGGTGCTAAATATGGACTAACAACTTTGTATTTCTGCATAGTAGCAAGAGATTAGTCTCATCTGTTCCCAGGCGCCCTGAAACATACCAGCATATCAACCCTTTTGATAATGGGTTTTATAAAGTGCTCCTCTTCTGTCCAAACAGGCAACTGAACATGTGAGTGAAAAGTGTGTGCCTGCTGTTCTTGCTTCCCTCCCATGGGATTTGCCAGAGATGCACCAAGGAGCCCTGGTTTTCAGCTATATTTATACCATTAATTAACTTTCTTTCCCACAGTTGGTTTATCTTTTAATAGTTGCATCATGTACTGTTGGCAAAATAGTCGTCTTCTGGTATTAAACCTCCAGTCTTGAATATTTGGAAGCTGTACAGCTTGTTTTGCTTCTTACATGGATTGCAAAATTCCCAAACAAGCACCCTGACAATGCCTGTGCATCAGCTGGTAGCTCCAAGGCTAAAATCCTGTGGTTATTCCCAAATTCAGCTTAACTTAGTGAACCAGAGGTTCTGTCCAGTGACCAGTGTTCTGTCAGGGAAAGAGGTGGGGGTAAAAGGAAAGAAGGCTTGAGGATGCATCAGAATTCTGCCAGCAGAGTGTCAAGAAGATGTATTTTCCCTGCCCTAAAGGAAATAACTCAGCGCTTCTCCAGTAGTAAGGTTTTAGTCATCAGAAGTGCTGGTGTTGTCACTGCTTATTAAATATTCTTGAGAACCAGCCTTCTGCTGCTGCAGTTTTGTCATTCTCATTATATAACAGATACTTCTGGAAAAAGCACCCCAGGACATCATCTTGCATCTTCTCTGCTCCTTTGAAGTTCTTACTTCCCACTCAAGGAGCCTCAAATCAGTTGTTACATATTTCTAGTAGTATGGTTTGTGCAGCAATGGCATTTTCTCTGCTTCTCACCCAGATAAAACTATATAACTTCTAAATTTTTTTGTTATTGGGTTGGTTTTGGGTTTTTTTTTAATGAGGAAAATGGCCTCAGGCAGTCGTTCCTTGTTCTTGAGAACACATTTTCTGTGAAGCAGTGTGGCTTCACCCAGACACAGGTTGAAAACAGCATAGCAGGGATATTAGCTATGCATCACTGTCTTTGTTTTTTAACAAACATAACAGCAGCTAATAGCTTGTGTTTGTAATATCTCAGCTGTTGGTGTGATATTCTGGCTTAATGAGCAGGCTTAATGTTGATGTTTTTGTCATTAGCTTTTGTCATCTGACAGCATTGCAGGAGAGAATGTTTAGAGGTGGTGGTACTTTTCCTTCATCTGTTAGTTTGCCTGCTAAGAGTAGTTCACTCAAACCTGTACATTGGATCTCTGGAGAGCATGGAAGGGAGAAGGATAAAAAGCTATAAACCAGCAAACACTGGTACAAAAATAAACTGGACTGTAATCTGAAGGTAATTACGTTGCTTAACTGGCTGTAAATTAAGTCATCTGCTTAATTTTAAAGGCTAAGACATGAAATGGAATGTGAATTTTCTGCCCACAAATGGTGTTAACTTACAAGGATGTTTCTTTTTCTATTCCTCATAGAAATACACCGTGTCAAGAATAACCTACTGCTGTGAAGGTGGTTATGTTGCCATTCTGTGTGACTGGTAAGAATAAATGGAATAATGCCTAAAATCCCCACAGCTCCTGCAAAGGCAAGAGCAGCTTTCCCTGCTGGCTCTCCTGGCATTCCCCCAGACTGTGGATCTCCAAATGTCCCAGGCGTGCCTGTGGCCTCATAGGGAGCCTCTGAGTCCTTACAATGCACAGAGATGAGGGTAAATGTTACCCAGCTTAGTTCAGTTTTGCACATTTTGTGATGTTTTCCCCTGACAGGAATAAACATGAGGCTCTCCCAAAATTTCTATGCCTGACCCATGTGTTTTGGGTCCCATTCTGTTCAGGGTGCTGTGGCAGCAGAGCAGCCAAACTCCTGTTACCATATTCTGCTCCTGTAAACGGGTTCAGCCACTCTGTTTAAAACTGTGGACAGGCCACATTGACTTTTGTGTTCAAATGTGTGTGTGTGAGGAGAGAGTGCTAAGGATGGTCTGAGCACAGAGGAACCTTACAGATGGAAATGTCTTGTGGGGATGGACAAGCCCTCTCTTTCCAAAGAATCCCCTCAGTGGGCTTGCTTTTTGCCAGAGTGAGGAGCCTCAGCTGCTTCCCATTACACCTTCTGCATGGACATCCACACTGGCCCTGGAAAGGCAAGCCCTGTCCCTTAGCCCAGAGGCCACGCTGTGCTTTGCATCAGGCTTTTATTTTCAGCTCCACAGCCCAGTGGTTCTAAACAGGGCTGTCTTGTGGACGTGGTGGGCCACTCAGGGGGGAGCTCAGGTGTCCTGCCTGTCCAAGGGAGGTCAGGAATCCCTGCACACGGAGACTGTGCTGGTTAGAGGAGAGAGTGCTGGTGGGAGAGGTGGAAATGAGAACAATGCCACAGTCCTGTTCTTCAGCTGTGTCAAGATTTCCTCTCTCTTTAATTCCTTCCTCCCCTCCCTGGCTTGTTAATTCCTCTCTTGTTTTATTTTGGCTGTTGTTCAGCTACATATTCCTTCAAGCCCTGTTGGTCAGTGTGCCATGATGCAACATTCCTTATATAAATCCTTAGCAATCCTTATGAAATTCCCTTTACTACCTTTTCTTTTAAAGAGAAGTCAGCACTGACTGCTTTTTTTTTTTCACATAACACTTGAAAAGCCATTTGACATGTTGGGTATTGACAGCTTCTGACTCACATCATGTAAGCAAACTGCACTTGAAGTGCTGGGGTATTTTTTGCAGCTCCTAATGACTTTGCTTTGGCTCTGTTTGGAATTAGAGTGGGTGTCTGTAGTTGGCTGTACAGGTGATGGATGTAGGTGGGTTTGGTGGTGATGGTAATTAAGTTTTTCCTCTCAAAAGTATTCCCACAGTCTACATCTTTCAGCTTGATGCCACTGCCCAGCAGCTCGTTTACAAAGAGCAAATCCCTTTGCAACATAAAGGCTGGGACATTGCATTTGGGGAATCAGGAGATCTGTGGATTTTGCAGGAAGACAAGGAAGCTCCTCTTCAGTTGTACAGAGCATGTGATGGACAGTGGAAGGTACCTTTTTAATGCTCATGTCCTGAATGTTGGATGTTGTCTTGAGGCCACAGAAGAAAATGGAGTTAACTATGTTTCATGAAAGTTAAAAGCCACCTTTCTCCATGTCCTGAGATGGAGTAAAAGCCATAGATGCACATTTCCTATTTCCCACCTGTGTATGGTGCAAAGGTGTTAAGAGCTTGTCATGAATACCAGTGTATTCTCCAGTACGACCAACATCTGGAACACCAGGATAAAGCAGAGTGGTTCTCAACCATTGTATTCAGTATTTGAAACCATTTCCTGTGTTATTTAAGGAAAAAAACCCCAAAACGAAACAACAGAATCCCTTCTGGTTTGCTCAGGAATGCTTTTCACACAGCTTCCCTTGTGCCTGCCTCTGAGGGATCCTTTGGGGAACAAGGCATTCTGGGAGCATTAAGGGAGTTTTTTTCCCCTACTGAGAACAGGGAGTAAATTTTGAGGGATGTGCTATCAAGTTCTCTGTAATAGCCTGTTAAACAACTGAAAACTCCTTTGTCATCCTTGTGAGTCCCCAGCTAATTATGGTCTAGTTGTGAAGTGGTTTTAAGTAAAATTTTTAAATATGGTCTTTGACCCTTATGTGTTCCTTGTGATACTCCTTTGGTAGGTGAATTTCCCTGTCCTTTGCATTCAAGGCCCAAAGCTTCCCCAGCAAAACATGAGGTTTCAGGCTGGGTTTCAATACCAGTCCTGGGGAAAAGGAGCCCCAAAGAGATCATGGAGATGATGCTCTCCTTTCACTGTGCTCTTCTGAGAGCTGTTGCATTTTCCAGTGTGCTCTGAAACATGAAATTGTTTATTAATCCCCAAGTATCATGCAGCATTCCTTCTTTTCCCAGGCTGTAACTGATGACAAAGGATTGCAGAAGATGTCGGAATATATTCAAGACAACTGGACAGTGTTTGAAGGTGAGAAATTTGGCCTAAAGGCCCAGGGAATGCTGTTTTTACAGCTAAAGAACAAGATTTAGGAACAAGATGAGAGTTCAGTCTCTTCAGCTGACTGTTGAAGTCACCTTTTCTCTGTTTTCTCAGTTTCATCACTCTGTAAAGGAAGTGAATGTAGCCCATGAAGTGTGTTCAGATTACTGTTACCACAAAATGACGTGGGGATTTAGAGCTGAACTGCAGCATTATAGGGGTTTTCCATAGCCACCCTACCACAGGGCTGTATCTAAACACCCTCTGACAGAGCTGCTGGAGTCTGTCTTACTGCTGTGATGTCAAATACTGATGTTTGTCTTCTCTCTTGCCTGGGTGTGACACTTTATCAGAGGTACAGTGGAGACAGAATAGAATAGTCATGGCAGGGGCAGCTTTGCTGTAAAAATGGGCCATTTGGGTCCACCTTGTCAAGGCAAAGTATGTGGAGCCTGCTGTGTTTGGAAGGTGTGACAGATGACGTTGGTTGATACCAGGGCTGGCTCATTTGCTTCTTGATTTCCGCCCTCCTTCCAGTCTCTGGCAGAAAAGTATTTGCAGGATTTTTTGTGTTTAAAAAACACCCATCTCTGTTTAAAAGCTGCAATTATGGTAGTGGTGGTGCAGGGTGGAGAAGCATTGTGGTGTTTGCCAAAGTCTCAGTTATGTATTGAGACTTTATTAATTGAAATTTCTCTCCTGTACTTCACTGGGAGACTGGCAACCTTCATAAAGAAAGTGTTACAGTTCCTGCCAGTCTTTTGGTTTGTTCATGGTGACCATATGTAAAGATGGAAGAGTTGTAGGAATGTGCAGTCTGGTGTAAAGTCTCCTTAATACCTCGTGTTGGCTTAGCATGTAGCTGTCATTAAGCTGGTCATTAAGTTGTAATTAAGTTGGTACAGTCTTTGAAATCTAAGTCAGGTACTCCTTTGGAAGGGAGATGTTTGCACGTAGATGTTGCAGACTTTAACAGTAACAGCCAGGCAGATAATTAGGAGGATGAGGTCTGAGTGCAAATGAGCATGGAGAAGTAAAAAAGAGCAGGCAGGGGAAGAGGTTCTGAGCTTAATTAGCCTGTGGAACAAATTACTGTGATAGGAGGTGCATCTGCAGCTGGGAAAGGGAGGACAGCTCAGACAACGGGGTTCGTTAATTAGTAAGGGAAGGCTCACTTGATGAGCACTTATTCCAGTGCATAATTAGTGATGCAAAGGTAGTTACATCTCCTAAAAAAAGTGATTGTTACATTGTTTAAATCCAGTCTTAATGCCTGCATATTGTCCTTTTATAAACTTACTTCACCTGATCGAGCATTCTGTAGGATTTAAGATGCATCAGTCAGTCTTGGAAGTATCATAGAATCATGGAATGGCTTGGGTTGGAAGGGATCTTAAAAATCAGCTCATTGCAACCCCCTGCCATGGGCAGGGACACCTCCCACCAGCCCAGGTTGCTCCAAGCCCTGTCCAACCTGCCTTTGGACGCTTCCAGGGATGGGGCAGCCATAGCTTCTCTGCCCAACCTGTGCCAGAGCCTCACTGCCCTTACAGTGAAGAGTTTTTTCCTAATATCTAATCTAAACCTACTCTCTTTCAGTTTGAAGCCATTTCCCCTTAGTACCCAGTGCACAGTTTGACACTGTGTTATTACAGAAGGACAGAGTGAGCTTTAGTGCAGGCTGATCAAGTGGAGAGTAGCATGGATGTTCAAACTGACAGCACCCAGTTTCTCCCAGGGCAAAAGGCCAGTAAAGACATTAGTATGGGAGTGCAACATCCCTGAAAATAAAAGCATGTACTTTGCTAAGAACCAGCAAGGGAAAGTTGCTTTAGTTGTCTACCAAAAACCAGGGGGATGCTGTATGTGCATTGAAGTAGCTTCAGGACCAAACCTTAGCAAATGTGGGATTTGCCTGCATTTCTACTGTAAGGAATACAAAGAGAGCAGGAAGTAACTGACTTTTTCTGGAAATGTGGACCTAGCCAGCCAATCTCATTCTGTATTCTCTACAGAAACAATGGGATTGGGGATTTTTGGATAGCAGTTACTTCCCTATTAAATTCATCTAAACCTACAGCCTTGGAGATGGTGTGAGGAATATTGTGCTGAATTCACATGTGTGACAAAATCATTGGAGTGAGTGCTTAGAAATGTGCTGTAGGACATAACTCCTTCAAATCTACTCCTTGGGTTCTTTGAAAGTTAATACTCTAGGAGAAAAGTAGCTAAGCAGAGTTTGGTAGCAACAGCCTTTCTAGTGCTTAGGTCTTGGGGAGCAACTCCAGTGGGATGTTGGGGCAACAGTGGTGTCAAAAACAGAAGCCTTGAAGCCTGCAAGTGTCCTGCATGTGAGGGGACCTGTGTCCTCTCCTTGCTTAAGCATTGTGTGCTTGGCTCTCTATGAATTTTTAAGCCTAAAAGTGGAGGTTCTGTGTGGTTGTGTGAATGCTGAACAGATGCCAACACAAATCAGGCTTGCAGAGTGCAAATACTGATATTTGATCACAGAGTGGTTTGGGTTGGAAGGGACATTAAAGATGATCTCATTACACCCCCCCTGCCATGGGCAGGGACACCTTCCACTAGACCTGGCTGCTCAGAGCTCCATCCAGCCTGGCCTTGGACACTTCCAGGGATGGGGAAGCTGCAGCTTCTCTGGGCAACCTGTGCCAGGGCCTGCCCACCCTCACAGGAAAGAATTTCTTTCCAATCTCCACTCTAAATCAACCCTCCTTCAGCTTAAGGCCATTCCCCCTTTTCCTATCACTACATGCCCTTGTGGAAAGTCCCCCTCCAATCTTGTAAGCCCCCCTTAGGTACTGGAAAGCTGATAAAAGTGGATATAGGACTACAGTCAATGAGCTGAAATGCAACTATCTAGAATTACAGGAAGTAACTGATGAGACCTCTAAGGGAATTAACACTTGTGTTCTTGCTTTGCCCAACTGCAGGTTCTGTTGGTGCAGGAAGCTACTACAGACACCTCTACAAGGCCTCATTTGATAACATGGATGAGTATCTACAGAGGAAGGAGGAAAGGCTACAGCAGCAGAAAAAGAAAAGGCAGGACCTGCAATGTGGTTCCAATGGACAGACAAAAAAAAAGATGAAGAAGACGGAGGAGTCGTCGCTATGACTGTTGTTAACTTGTAACTTTTGCCTTGATGAAAGGCAGTGATCCAACTGCAGACTGTTTTTAAAATGTAAAATGAATTATGGAAGAAGACTGGTTTAAACTTTTATTCAGGCTGATATGGCAGTATCCTGCTTGCAGCACACTTACATTATGCCTAAGCTTCTAGCAGCACACAGTGTTAGTGGTTCAGCCCTGGGAATCTCTGATGCTTGATATATGAGTATTGGACATGGTACTTTCCTTGAAACAGGATCTTCTTTTTGCCTACTGTGTTCAGGCTTTCTCCTTCAGGTGGAAACACACTCATTAAAATTGATGGGATTTTGGTTTTGTTTCGTTTGGTTTGGGGATTTTTTTTAAAACTTTTTAAAAGGTCTGTTAATGTAACTAACTCACTGTACCTGGCTATGGGAAAGGGAATGTAACACAGTTCTTGCTGTATGTGAGAGGTTTTAGCTGAGAATTTCCCTTTGTCTTACCTTCAGTTTGTATGGGTGGGATTCTGCCTGGTTTCTGATCCATTGCTTCTTACTTGTGAAATATTTCTATACGAAGAAGTGCAAAAGCTGATTTTGTATGCTACAGAGTAAAAGTAAACTGTGTCAGTCAATTTTTGTGCTACTGGAAGATCCTTCTGTTGCAATATGATCCTTCTGTGTCTGTGGAAATCGTTTCAGAGGCCTTTGAGCAAAACTTGGAGTGCATCCTGCTTCTTCAACAAGAACCCTTCCATGTTGCAATTAGGCAAGAAATAAATCTTTTTGCAAGGTTATCAGTCAGAGCCTTAGGGGATCACAGGGCAGAAGATGTGTTCATCTACCAGATGGTATCATGGCTACATGGAATATAATGTCCTTAACAAAACCAGCTGTAGAAGTCTGTACAGTCCATTAAAAGTATTCAGAATTAACCTATGAACCATGAATAGTTCTGTAGGTCTCTTTATAAAGCTGTCCTCTCTGGAGTACCTGCACACTTAGAATTTTTGCACTCAAGTTTTAGTTACACTGGTGTGTGAGACATTTTGAGATGTTGCTTGTTTTGAGATGAGAATTTGCTGTTTGTCTCTGCTCAGATCCCATCTTGTCTTTACTGTGTGTCCCAGAGGCCACAAATATTTTGTGCTGTAGGTTGTCATGTAGACTTTCACATTCCTTCTATTTGGAAGTGCCCCTCAAAGACAGAGTGTCAGGTGCATTAGTGCAAAGCCAGCCCTTTACTTCTGAGGTGTGATTGCTTTTTGTAATTACTTTTAAATAAAAAACCCACATTCTGCCTTGGCAAAGGTCTCTTTGGACAGAAAATGAAGTGTCAGGAGTGGTATTGTCTGTTCTGGTTAAAAGTCTCCCTTTTGGCAGGAGCTGCCTTGTCAAGAATAAAATGTGAAGTAGTTTCAATTACATGCCATGACATAAGAATGCATGTCCACAAAGATTATAGTCTGGTGTGGCAATTCAGCCCCTCTGTCCAGTATCTACATATCAGGGATCTGAACATGTTCTTTGGGAATGTAGTAAAAGGCTTAAACTTAAACCTCCAATGTAGATTTCAGGCCCAGCTGCTTGGTTTGCTGACGACTTGTATCCTCCCCTTCTCCCATGGAAGATACTGAATGTCAGTAATGGATCTCAACAGCAGGTAGGCAAATTTCCTGGTAGTTTCCCTAAATCACATGAAGCTGGGATTAAAAACCTGTAATTCCAGTCTTCTGAAGGATGGTGTGAGGTGACAACCTTTTGGATTGTATCTGGAACAGTAAGTATGGGGGTACAACCCTAGTGATGAGTATTTTTCTTTGCCCTCAAGAAGGGATGATAAATTGCCATCTGAAGTGCTTGCTACTGGGTAGGAATGGTGGCTTGGAGACTGATAGAGCTGCTGTTTGATGGTGGCTATTAAAGCTTTATAATTCTCTTATTTTTCTATTTGAGAGAGGCTCTAGGGAAAGCAGCTGGGGAATCAATTAAGGAAACTGGGATTATCTGGGAGAAGAGTTTCCTGCTGTGCAGATTCAGCACAGTCTTACCAGAAACGGGCCAGTACTCACACTGCCTGTGAACCAGACAGGACAGGAAGAAAAGGTTCTGACAGAAAGGAAAGAATCTGTGCCCCTCACGAAGCCATTGCTGACACAGTGCCAACTACAACATTATGGAACCAATTTGGATCTGCAGCAGGAGTGTGCTCTGGATCATTACTACATGTCACCAGGTAATAACTGTTTTTAAGGTGGTGGTGGTAGTGCCTAAAGGCAGGTAATTTTGGTGTTATCAACCCATCTGTTTAGCCAAGTCTGAGAATATATTGTGTGGGCTGGTCCTGAGAATTCTCTCATGCTCTAACCTGAGCACAGGATAGATGCAGGGATCACGGAAGAGTTTTGAAAGAGACTTGAAAGATCATCAAGTTCCAATCCCCTGCCGTGGGCAGGGACACTTTCCACAAGACCAGGTTGCTCGAAGCCCCATCCAACCTGGCATTGAACATTTCCAGGGATGGGACACACACATTTCCAGGGATGTTGGAGGCTGTGAGTGTGCAGGGCTGGCAGGGCAGGGCTCACCAGAAGTTTTTGCCCAGTCCTGGCATTGATGTTGAAGTGTTAGGAGTCCATGTGCAAAACCAGAACCATTTACTCACAGAGGAGGACAATCTGAGGGCAACACAGGTAACTGCTCTCAGTGGGTTGGTCACAGATCACATATGGGGTTTTTGCATGAGCATTGGTATTGTCACACTTCTAAAGGATCAGAGACTGCCATGGCAATTCCTATCCCTGAGGGATGTTTTCCCTCAGCCACTTTCTCAGCACAGGGTAGACCTTGTGATCCTCACCCTGCTGCTGTCCTGGAAGAAACCCAACATTTCTTCCAGAGCTTGAACTCCTGACAGATCGTGGTGTGTGGGAGTGACATGAGATGTGATATCTGGCAGATGGTTTGGGGCTTTTTGTTCTTTTTTTTTTCCTGCAAATTTTTATTGCCTTTCCTATTCCATTTCATGTTTCCTTTTCTGCACACAGCAGTTCCTGAGCTTCAGTGGTGAGACCATGTGTGCATCTGTGGACTGCTTTGAAGGAGTCTGGGAAAAGGGATCAGAGAAAGGAAACTTGCTGGAAGGTCTAAATCCTTCCTTTAGACATTTTCCAGCGTGCCTTGGTTGGAAAACAGCGAGACACCCCACAAATCATTAAAAGGGAGTGAATGCCACTGCTGCTGAGGGAGACAACACTCCTCTCCCTGGTATTTGAACTATTTATTTCTAGTGGTTAAACCTGATGTCAGTTGCTTGTGTTTATTTTCTGAACTTGAACCGAAGCCTGTATGTGTGCCTGGCAGAAAGCGGATGGGTCAGGGAGGGTGTCGTTTTATGGCAGAGCTGGAAACTCTCAAACCACTGCAAGGGGTATTTGTAGGCCACAGAAGTTCACCCCACGCTGCACTAGAGCTTTTTGCAACTGCCCTGCTTCTCTCCTGAGCACTAACAATCCAAGGAGCTTTTAAAAAATGCTGGTAGGGAAAAAGCTGAAGCAAATGTGTTTCTTTTCCTCGGCATTTTAAACCAAAACATAAGCTTCCCAATCCCACTGCTGGGATTTCTCTGAAAGCCCCTTCAGCAACACGCTCTTGAGCAGAGTGACCTTTTTTCTGTCCTAGCAGGAAGGAGTCCTAGCAGGATGCAGCCCAGTAATAGTGCTTTAGGACTGTCCTTTTTAACAAAACTTTGAAAGCAAATTTATTATATAAACAAATATCTGTAAACAAACATGTTCCTTTCTTTAAAAAAAAAAAAAAAAGCCAGTACAGTGTAGTTTCTTCACGATAATAAAACCTGCCAATTTTGATACACCCCAAAATCTGCTTCAGCTTTCGTTGCTGAACTGTTTTATATGAGATGCTTGGATCTGAGAAGGAAAAACCCTACAGTCTTAGCCCTCACAGGCTGTCCCTGTTGCCAGCAGTCCTGAGATGTGGTGAGAGTGAGACCAGGATGACCTGCAGTGTGGCAGTTCACAAAGGAGGAAAAAGCATGACGTGATTTGTCGATGACTGTAGGTGCAGAGGCTGAAAAGCAGAAGGACTGGAGGACTGAATGTGGATTTCCAATGTATTTGCCCCAGGTTATCATCCACTTCTGAACACCAGGGTCCTGGAAAATCCTGCAAGAACTGAGTAGAAACTCTTCCACTCTCGAAGTGGGTCGTGCCTTGATAACCCACATCAGCACTTTTTTACCCAGTCACCTGCACATCCCCTTTCCTCAGGTGGGTCAGGAATCCTGTGGGAAAAAAAACCCTCTCAGGGACTAGTGTGACTCTGGAAGTCAAAGGAACAGCTGAGGGATAATCCAGGGGCAGCAAGGACATGAACTGTCCCTGCAGGTAGGGACCAAGTGCAAGTCCCATGTAGTGCATGACATTTGGCAGGCCTAGGATGAAAGTCCACCATGTCCCACAGGTGGGAGCAGCTGAAATCTATCCCAGCTCATCTCCAAATTGAGGTGTCCTGGCTGGGGGTGCCTTGGAGGCTGGACCACAGCTGGGAGTAACCATTAACACGGATAAAGAGTGTGTTGTGTGACCTGATGCTTTGTGTTTGGCACAGCTCACAGCATCAGCAATGGACTTCTTTCAATACTGTATTTTTTCCCCCTTTCCTTTTCCATTAGAGATAATTTGCATATGCATGAGATGGATGTTCTCATGTGCATAATCTGAACATCCAGGAGTGGCTGCCCCTCGTTTCGACAGCTCTGGGTAAGTTTATTAGAGTCAGTGCCCATTGGATATGGGAGTTAGGTACTGTTGGTTGTTTAATTCAGCTCTTAATTCAGGCAGTAAATTACAGCTAAGTGGATGTATTAACTCCAGAGAAGCAGCATGAAGCAGATACAGGGAGAAGTAAATAAGACATGAACACAGGCATGGAGTCCCCCCTCCTTCTGTTAACAGCAAGGCTGGATCTCTCATGGAAAAGGTTTGTACACTTGCTCACCTGTCTCAAATCTATCACATTTACACCTACAAGCAGCATATAGTATTTCTGCATGTTGCATAGGGATAATAAGAATTTAGCAGTCCTATCTGGAAAGGAAATTTTGATTTTTGGACTGCCAGACCTAGTCATAAATACGTATTTAGATAAATATAGAAGTATACATGTAAGAAACCCCCCACCAAACAGAAAAAAGAACAACCATTTGTAGGATACCCAGACTGGTAAGGGAGATGCTCGCCCTGTGTTATACCTTGCTGTCATCCTTTGGCTTAAACTTCACTTGTTCATGGGAACAGAACAATAGTGTATGTGCTGTCTTGACCTCTGTGGGAGAAGGGGACAACCTAAACCCTGCACAAGGTCCAAGGACCAGCACAAATTGGCACTTGTGAGTTCTCCATGCCTTGTGTTGAGCAGAGCGCAGTGCAAACAAGTAGCTATTGCTGCTAATCCTCTCTGGAGTGGCTGCTGGAGGAAGGCAGTTTTAAAAACACAACATTCAATGGGAAAACACAATTAAAGCATCCATTTTGGCATTCCATCTGTGCAGGTTTGCAGGCTCGGAGCTGGATTCACCGCCTTTCCAGCTGTGCTGCAACCCACTGGGGGTTTGTGCTTTTAAATAAGGACTGTGTTACTATGCTTTTCCATCAGCACGTTGTCAAGATGGCAGCATCCAGTATAAATTCTAGTTAGCTTTCTGCAGTGCTGGCTGTCTTGGGTTTCTCCATTGACTTTCCCCCTGCATAACTGCAGTATTTCATGTAGCAGCCCTTCCTTTGCTTTCTAATATTTCAAAGCTCAAGAAAGGCAGGATGTGACACACCAGTTATGTTAAATTAAAAGTAACATTACTCTGATGGTTTTTTTTTTTTCCTATTTGCTGGTCTGTGGAAGAATTCACATTATTATCCATGTGCATTTAGGTTTACCTAAAGCAATAACTCATCGTCTGGTCTAAGGCTAACAGTATTCAGCAAATAAACCAGCCATTAGAAAGTGAAAACATCATCAAGGAAATAATGACTACATTAATTAGTCACTGTCTTTAAGATTTGCATGTACTGCATTCCAGGAATGCTTTGCTGAGAAATTCTGGTTTGTAAACAAGGCAGAACTGTCTTGTGTCAGGCAACTTCTACAAAGAACAATAAAAAATCAACTACAACTTCTCAGTTTTCCTGAAATCTCTTATGCAAGTTTCTTTGGAGAGAAAAGCAGTTTCTATCTGCTTGTATTAATACAGGACATTAAGGAGCTTTGGGCTGTAGACAATCTTGTAAGATTGAATTTTAAGCCTTTTCCCTCCCTTGCCACTGCCTGCCTTAAAAACCAAAAAAGCTCTCCAGAAACCAAAAGTGACCGAGGAAAAACCCCACTGCCAAATTAGAACAACAAACCCCAGTGATCCCTCTGCTCGGTGTACAGCCAACTAGCTAAGGTTTCAAATGACTTGTAAAAAAAAAGAATCACAACAAATGGGGCTGTGTCCCTTCTCTTCTCTGCACGGTGCAGCCAGGAGGAAGTTTCAGCCACTCTTTGGTTTGGTTTAGTTTTTGTAATCCAGCACAGGCACAATCTGCACTAAAAAGGGAAAAAAAGAAAAAAAGAGGGGAGGAAAATCCTTTTGTTTCACCTTTGTAGAGTCACCTGAATGCTCACGGCACTCACTGGTCAGGTGTGGCAGCTCCCTTTGGATGTGTCAGGCACCAGCATGGAAAAGCCACTGCTGTGTTTTTATTTCCTCTAAAAACCAGCAGTGGGTACAGTTAGGGAGACACTGGGAATGGGTTGAATAAATCAAAAAGCAGGAGTTTTTTCACCCTATCTGCTTTTATTTGTGGCTGCTGGGAAACCCAGCAGTGTTATCTAGATAGCAAATGGGAAATCCATGTATGAGTCAACAACAGCTGTAATTCTTAGGAGGTTCCCAGTTCACTCCTTGCCCTGTGGCCTCACGTGGGGCTTCGCTGGCACCACAGAGGCGATGCCCTGTCTCACTCCCTGCCTGCCTGGTGCCACCCTGCCCTGGCATATGGCCTTTCCCACAGAAGTGATAAGGTTTGGGAATGCAGTCTGTGGCTGGGCTCCTTCTGCATCCCTTTCTGGGAAGAGATGGCACAGGGAGAGCTGCTCTGGGTGTGGGAGGCAGGCTGGTGTGCCTGCTGAGGGATGCAGGACTGATCCATCACATGTGTGAGCCACCAGGGCCCCATTTCCAGCTCTCCCTCTGGTGTGATGTGTCCTCTCTGCCCAATTCCCCTTAGTGTGTGCCACTTGTGCTTTAACACAGTGCCTGGTGCTGGGCTGGCTGCTGACATGGTGTGTGGCACAAGTGACAAGGGTCAGGCTGTCTCTGCAGATGTCACTGGCATAACTGCACCAAACCCTCAGTAACAAGAAACACCGAAGTCACTGTCATGTTGGGGCTCTCCAGGACGTACATTCCCCATTCCCACGCTCATCCTTCATCACTTTGTGAGAGATGCCACCTCTTTCTCTCACAGACATAGCCAGGCTCACATAACTTGGGTGCAGGGTTAGATAGACAGAAGAAATTCTTTACTGTGAAAGTGGTGAGGCACTGGAACAGGTTGCCCAGAGAAGCTGTGGATGCCCCATCCCTGAAAGTGTCCAAGGTCAGGCTGGATGGGGCTCTGAGAAACCTGGAAGGTGTCCCTGCCCATGGCAGGGGGGTTGGAACGAGATGATCTTTTAATGTCCTTCCAGCCTAACCCATTCTGTGGTTCTGTGATCTCAGCTCTTCTTGTAATTGCCATCAAGAACCCAGTTCATCTTACAGGCCTGAGGACAGATAACATTTGTAAAGCCTATTGCTCTCAGCCTAGTTAAAGATAACATATTTCTTAATAAAATAACCCATTTTAAAAAATACAAATTACATCAAAGTTGTAAGAGACAAAGAAAAGGACAGGAAATCTCACTCCTTGGTAAGCAAAGAGCAGCACTGCAAGTGTGGCTGCCGCTCCATTCCTGAGTAGGAAGAGTTGGGCATGAGAAGGTATTTCACCACTCAGACATTCAATCCTTTCTGCTGCCCTGGGGAGTGGTGGCAGTGAGAGGGCTGCCTGCCCACTGCCCCTGCTGGCCAGCTTCCCTCTGAAGCAGCAGGGAGCGAGCCTGGCAGAGGCAAACACACAGAGACATGGGCACAGCTGGCTGTGCCTTGGCATCGTGGGGGCACAGAGAGCAGGAGGTGGGGCTGTGCCTCTAGCTCGCTTTTGACATGTATTTACAAGCCTTTTTACAAGGGCAGGTAGTGATAGGGCAAGGGGTAGTGGGTTTAAAGTGAAAGAGGGTAGGGTTGGATTAGGTATTAGGAAGAAATTCTTCCCTGTGAGGGTGGGGAGGCTCTGGCACAGGTTGCCTGAAGCAACTGTGGCTGCCCCATCCCTGGAGGTGTTCAAGGCCAAGTTGGATGGGGCTTGGAGCAACCTGGGCTTAGCAGAAGGTGTCCCTGCCCATGGCAGGGTTTATTAAAAATGATTTTTAAGGTCCCCTCCAACTCAAACAGTTCTGTGATCTTTTCCTGCTCCTGAGCAGGAGGCAGGTGGGCAGATCCTGTCACTGAGGCTGGGAGCTGATCCCACCCTGGCCACCTCTAAGCTGTGGAAGACTTTTGTGGAAGCAGGTGCCAGAAGAAGGCAGCCTGCAGTCAGGCTTTCCTGGCAGTGCTGCTCCTGAGCTGTCCCACCCAGCTCACAGCACCTGGCTATCAGAACCTGCCCAGCCACTGCCCACACCCAGTTTGCTCTGGGTGGGCTCCCTGTCGGGACAGAACCAGCTCCTCTCCACATGCAGCGTATCACACAGACCCAGCCCAGTCTGCTCTCCCGAGTGACATCCTCCAAAGCCTCAAAACAAAGGGAATTTAGTCCTAGTGAGCCTCAACTCCTCGTTTTTATCCCTGGCAGGAGGACAGCCAGTTCCTCTCAGAAGAGACACGGCAGCCCCACGGTGACTTTACTCAGCCCTCACTCACCTGGGAGGTGGCAAAGTGTGTGTGTGACCCTGCAGTGACATCTCTGCCCTGCTCCCCAGACAGCAGGAATCTCTGATTTCCAGCTCCCACGCCCCTGCTGAGCCAAGTACAGCCCCATTCGAAGGAAAAGCCTTGCCTGGGAGGGCAGAGGCAACCCGGTTCTGCTTTGTGGTTCTGCCCCACTGTGCTTTGCTTTGCACCCATGGGTTCTTTGCACTCACTGAGCTGAGCACTGTGTTCCCAGCTCGGCTCATCCACGTGCAATAAAATGACGTAACTCACGAGGAAATCATATCTAAATTATCCTGATGTAAGTTCCTCAAATAAGCTGAACACGCAGGGGTAACACAAGGCCCAGCAGGTTCGAGGGGTGGAAGGGAAAGCCTGTCTGGAGCTGAGTTTTCAGCCAAGAACCTCTGAGAAGTGAACAGATCACCTCTGCAGAGTTACTCACCAGGCTTCTGAGTGGGTGTAAAGGAGCTGCATCAGCCCCTGCCATGGGTTGCATTTGTGCAAACAGCAAATCTTTCCTGAGCTACAGCAGAATAAACACGCTGGGGCCATCTCTTCCACAAGCCAAGCAAGGAACTTCAGCTGAAAAGAGAATCCAAATGGGTTTGCACTGGCAACTTTATTTTTGAGAAATGTCATTAGTGTTTTACTAATGGGGTTCTGCATGCCGGTGGCTTTCCTGGCTTCTCTCTCAGATCATCTTGGTGACCAAAGGTGGCACCAGCACTGTGTTCATCCAGAGGTTAATAAGTAGGACCTACATGAGGAATGAGGGTGGGAGGAGGAGTTTGCTGTCCCTGCAGAGCATTCAGCATCATCAGAGCACTACCATTGTCCACTGACCCATGGTAGGGCATGCAGTGCACCATTTGAATTCATTCAAGTCCCATTTCAGGTTATGTGGGCAACTCCTTGAGGCAGAAACTCTGCCTCACTTTAACATTTGCAGACTGCCCAGTTTTTGGGGCTACCATGGTATTAAATCTTCTTTCAGCAGAAAGTAATATGTAGGATTAGAAGTAAAAAGAGAATTAATGACTCTCACTGCTCCTAGGAAGGGGAGACACCCGTTTCCATTTAATCTTTACAGATGTCTGTTTCCTGGTGGAACATGGTTGTCCCTGGTCAAAGCTGGATGACTTTTTAACCAAGAGGCTTCCAGTGAAATGTTCCAGTTTTATGTACCCACGTGGATAGCCACTACAGATTAGAGCTAGACTGAAGGATCAGGGTTTAGATCTGAAAGATACAGCCTGAGATTTGAGGTCAAGGTTGCAACTGGGCCAAACCTATATGGGATGATTTGTGTCCTCACTAGGATTGTGATTACTCTAAAATTGCCAGCTGGTAAATCTCAACTTGATATGGAGGAAGAGAATACTGGAAAAAAATGCATGGTAGTCCCTTCATTGAGAGCGTGAGTGTTGGCTCCATCTTCAGCTGTTGTGGGTTTTGGGGCTTGCTTGTCCTTCTGGTGGCTGCGCCTGTGGGACCACTGAGAGCTGGCTGGCTGGTACACATTGCTTATGGAATCATATTCCTGGCAGAGGAATTAGAAGTGATCAGTAGCTTTTACAGACATATGATAGTTACAAGGTTTATTGCCAGCACCATGTAATCACCGAGAATAGTGGCTATTATCCTCCCCACCCTGCTAACTCCTTGAGGATAAAAGGAAAATCTAAAAATTTTGCGTAATTTTCTTCTTTGATCCTCCCTTGACAGTTCTTTAGCACAGTGGCTGCGCAGCTGGGATCGAGGAGACTGATGTGGGTGTCATGGGAGGGATTTCTGTGTGTTTTGCAGCAGGATAATGAAACTGCCTCCTTGGTTCAAAGATGGAGAGTCCTTTCAAATCATTAGTCCCCTTCACCTGTGAAAAGACAGGCATGTTAATTCTCTCCTAGGACTTTCTGAACAATAAGTACTAGCATGAAAAGAAATGTCAGGCTCCATATGTGTCCTTGTTATGCTGTTTTTCCCTACATGAGAATACATTTAGATGAGCTAAAAATGGGTTCTTAATGGAGTAGAGTAGCTAATACTACAATTCTGAAAAACTGAGAAACTGGAGAAGATAAAAGGTTTGGGCTTTGGGCAATGTGGGAAATGGATGGAGCTGATGCAAGCTAGAGAACCCATATTTTGGCAGAAGAGGGTATAATCATGCCTGATATAAACACTGCAGCCATCACAGAGCATGGACTGGTACACACCCTGCAAGAGCTGCTGCTCCTGCATCCCGGAATGTGTAACTGGAATTCTGTCTAAGGAGCCCAGCATGCAAATTTGTGTGCAAGTGCAACTGCCAGACTTATTTTGCTAATGCTGCACTGCAGCTTGAGAGGCACCAACAGCATGGAGACATTTAACTCGTGCCCAGGTAACCAGTGCTTCTTATTTTGGTCCTTGGCAGCACTGCCTTGGCACTTTGCTCCTGAGGTAAGGCCAGCACCGTCCTCAGTTTTATTCTTTCCATGCAGAGCACAGGTAAGGAGTGCCAGGGTCCTGTCTCCCTCTGGCTCTGCAATTCCAGCTCCTACCCTCTGCCATGGGAGGTGCACCTTGCATGGACCCCTCGAGATCCTCAGCAGGGGCTACACTGCCCTTCCTGAGCCTGTTACGGAGCCTAGAGTCACAGACTGGTTTGGGTTTAAGGTTGCTCTTACACAACCACAAAGGTTCGTGAACAGCAAAGCAAAACCCTAAAAAGTTTCATTTATGCTTTAGAAGTTCAGCCAATTTGAACATCAATGCAAAGGGAAAAAGCCAAGAAAAAGAAAACTGATATGAAGTCTAAGCCTTGCATTAATACTTGGTTAAACTAACAAACAACGATTGCTAGGGTTTGTGCTATCAGAGCTTGATTCAAATAGGGGGGAATCAGTAAAACTGGCTACAGGTAAAAAAATGTTCAGTGGTTGAATTAAAAAAAAAATACTTTCTTGGTTTTGAACTCTCACGTCTTAGAGAACAGACCTGAAGGAGAAGTTATACAACTGGTTTGTGGGGTTTTTTACTTTAGGTAGTCTAATAAATTTCCACATGAATGTCTTGAATGAGAACAATCACTGAGATCATCCAGTTCTAACCCCCTGCCATGGGCAGGGCCACCTTCCACTAGACCAGGTTGCTCAGAGCTCCATCCAGCACATCCTTGGACACTCCCAGGGATGGGGCAGCCACAACTTCTCTGGGCACCCTGTGCCAGGGCCTCACCACCCTCACAGCACAGAATTTCTTCATAATATCTAATCTAAACCTACTGTCTTTCAGTTTTAAGCCATTCCCTTTTGTCCTGTCACTTCATGCCTGGCCTTAGCAGCACTGGCAGAGCAGATCTGTGCAGCCTCCAACCTGGCACCCCCTGCCAATCTAAGAAGGCTGGGGGTGAAGCTGGGCCCATGGGATGGGCATTTTGGTGTGCCAGGCTTGCTCTTCCTTTTGCTGCAGCTAATCCATGCCTATGCTGCCAGTCACCTGGCAGTAAAAGCACAGCCACAGTTGGGATAGCAGGGCAAGGGCAGCATGTGCACACCCCCAGGGCTGATCCAGGCACTTTTATCTGCTCTGGATTACCTGGCGTGTTTACAGAGCAGCTGATTTTCCAGGCAAGTAGTTGGAGGGACCAGCCTGCAGCTCCAGGCAGGCTGCACTGTGCAAATGCACATTCAAAGGGCAATATCTGATATAACCTGTGGTGGTGAAACTCATTTTTGCTGAGCTCTGAAGCAGACAGGGGCTGCAAAAAACCCCAGGCAAACTTTGTCTGGGAAACAGGCTTTGATTTTGACCCCACTGTATGGAGAGCAAATCCTTCCACGCAGAGCAGCCCAGGATTCAGTTCTTGCTTGAAAGAATGTCCCAGGGGTTGTTACTCACTTTTACAGTCTGCAAACACCGTTCTCACTCTGCAAACTTTGAGATCCTCTTGTAAGTCACGCCATCGAATCCCCATCCATGTACAATGTGTCTTTCAAGATGATTATTGTCTCCCTAGTTAATTGTTAACAACTGGGATGAGAAAAGACCTATGTCCTACAGATAAATTCAGAGGTGTTACAAGGTTGCTCACTGAAAATAATGGACTTAATCTCAGTTTTGGAAAAAAAAATAAACAGTCTGAGTCAGCCTGCATAGCTCATGTTTGAAAGAAAGAGGTGTACTATACTAATTGGTACAAGCTTTTAATATTAATCAACTTGTAACCTTTTCAATTTAATTTTATGCAAACCTTTCCATTTTAATTCATGCAAAAGATGCCTGTTGAGCCTTGAGTCTGTATAACACCCAAGTGAAGTTATATGAATGTCTACAATCCAGTGCAGCTCAAAACTGCAGGTGCCACGGGGTGTTCACAATGTTCTCTTTAGTTAAAATAGTTAAATAAATACAAAAATAAAGATGTAGGCATAGGAATGAATTTTTTTCCCCTGCCTTCTAAATGTACTTGCTAGCTGTGTGAGCTGCCATAGCTCAGTCTTTTATGAAGGGGCTTAGCACTGTGCAGTGACCAGACAGCACCTGATCCTTCCTGCATGGGTGGAAATAACAACCTGAAGCACAGGTCAGTGAATAAATCACCATCCAGGTGGTTTAGGTAGGATAAAATGAAAGGCTGTAAACAAAGGGGAGATTCCTGTGCTCTTTTGTCCACCACAAACCAGGATCTCCCTGGATTCAGGCTGCCTTCCAGATGGAGCCAAAACCTTCTGCTGAAACTCCAAGGCATGTCCAGCCTCCCTCGGCTCTGGATGATGCAGCCTTGGCTCACCAACCCAAAAATGAGTGGTGTGTCCTCTGCAAGCAAAGGAGCTGGGAAAGAGTCACTGCTCCTGGAGATCTGCCCTTGGCATCACACACAGCAGGCAGCATGACGAGGGGGATCAAAGTCTTGAGTGATGGGGGGAAATAAAATCACAGCCTGGGAGAAATGAAATTGTCTTTTATGACACACACATCGACCCGGTGAACTTTCTGAAGTACATGGTGTTTTAGACTTGTTATCCTATAACCTTTAGGAACACATTTCATCAGCTCTTCTCTGAGATAAGAAATTACCTTCCTGCAGTCAGACCCTGCTGGCCAGGCCTGGAGGCACCGTGTGAGTCCAGTTGTCCCGATGGCACTGGGAAGTGGTGATGGATCATCTGCCACTGGGAAAGGAGGCAACAAACTCCTGGTGTGAGTGTGGTTTGGGCACTGCAGTGCCTGCTCCAGGCTCTGCCTCCCTTTCTGGGGTGCACTGGCCTCATCTCAGGCACAAATCATTTCCCCACTGCCTTATCCATGTCCCTGCTGCCCACTCCACATCCTCCACAGGGTCCAAGGGCAGTGCAGGAGGGACCCCAGCCAAGGTGTCACCTGTGGGCTGGAGTCAAACCAGGCAGGTTGTTTCAAAGCCAGACAGGGGAAAGTGGTGAGAAACACTTCTAATAGGGGTGTTATGGATGGGTTTGTTTGCCTGAAATTAATAATGTGGGGTTTGGGGTTTTTTTGAAGGAAAATAATAGCTCAAACACTAAGAATTGCTGTGAATGCTCATTTCATTTACATTTCATTTAGCTGAGCCTTTTTCAGTAGAGAAAATGAAATTTCAAGCTTTCAAGTTAGTACTGAAATTTTTGGGGTTTTTTTTGAGGGAAATCTTTCCACCTTCCTAGAGAGGTCGTCAATTCCTCAAGCCTGGCATTGTTTAAGATGCATTTGGTCAATGCCCTTAATAACATGCTGTAACTTTTTGTCAGCCCTGAAGTGGTAGCATGAGCAGTGTGGGACAAACTGGCTTCCACAGCATAACTTGGCATGCCAGAAGGCATGGCTTGGGCACACAAATTTGAGGAGGATTTATACATTTTTGTGTTGACTTTCTTGTTGCATTTTTCAGCCTGGAGGACGTCCCGGCTGTCCAGAGCACCATCAGGGGGCTAAGAACAAGCTCTTTCAGTATAAAAAAGACACAGAGATGCTCCAAGTCCCTGTGAGTCTGGAGCTTTAGGGCAGAGGATCTGCTGGGTCTGTCAGCCAGGCAGTAATTGTGCTGCCACACAGTTTGGAAAACAGGGATTTTTTTCCTCAGACACATTACAGCAAACGTTGGCTGTGACAAGACTGGTTTACACTTTCCAAACCCTCCTGGTTCTAAGTTTGTCTTGTAGCAGAGCCAAGAGCATTACAAAAATGTGTACAGATAGCTCTTTTATGTGTGTGCTTGTGCCTGAGTACACCTGTCATTCCTGATTATGTGCCAAAATAGTCAGAAAGCTTTTTTTTTTTGTGTGAGAGTTTGACTTCTCACTAGCAGAGAGCCAGTTCTACTGCAGCACAATGTCTGGCCTGTTGGTTGCAGCTTCTTCGTTTATGAGACCATCTAATAAGTGGGTTTGGCCATAAGTTTCTGTTTTCTGATAATGGTAATGGTTGGGTTTTGCATCCAAAAACCCAAAGGTGCTTTACAGATGCGGGTCTCTGAAAGAGAGGGAAGCCCTGCCTTGCTGATTTGCTCTGGAGAGTATTTAAAGCCAGTGGCAGATTTATGTTTATTATTAAGACTTACTGGTCTCTTGCACTGCCGTGGCACCCACACACAGACCAGTGTGCAGGTTTTTCAGAGTAAAGGAAAGATTGCCTGTGGCTCTGCCGTGTTGCCTAGAAAAAGAGCATCCAAGGTGTTTTAAACACACTTCAGAAAGTCTTTGCTTCCCTTTGCTGGTGCTGAACAATCTGAATCACAAAGGTGCTGCATGGCAGAGGATTGCTCATACAGGAGGGTGGCTCAGGAGGGCAGGACCTGGCTGGTGCCCTCTGGACCACAGCCTGGGTCTGGGATGTGCCTCATTCCAGAACAATCTCTTGGATATTTTGGTTTTCTTGCAGTGGGAGTCAGAGCAGCAGCTGGATGGCCCTACATGAGGCTGTGCTTTCACACAAATCCTTCCCGTGGGCTGGGGCTCGAGTGCTCCTTATGATATGTTGCTGTGTTTTATAGCCAAAGGTAAATCTTGGAGGAGAAGGAGGTAAATCTGGGGAGATTTTGCATTAGTAGGGTAGGTGATTCGCCCCACTGTTTCTGGTTTCCCACACAAACCATCCCAATATGACAGGAGAATAAAGAGCAGTGTGTATGGTCTTGACACCACGTGGGCTCACGCTCCACACCAGCTCTCTGCTTTGCTCCCATACAGGAGCAGATGCTGCTGTTATTGCTGCACTGAGAGGAACAATTTCCATGTACAGACACTTCTGTGGCATTTACACACTAAACTTTCATGGCACATGGGCTGCCGTGGGGGTACCCACGATCTTGGAAAAGCTGTTTCCTGCCCAAGACATGCAGTTACACTACAGAATCAGTCTGATCTGATTATCAAAGCCACACTAAAAAATGAAGGGAGTAATGGGGCTGTGGGGTCTCACAGTTAAAACCAAAAACCACAAGACACCCCCCAAAAACCAAGCAAAATCCCCAGTTTTCCAAGCTAAATGGTGTGGATGACAAGTTTAGGAGTAGCAATGTAAGACTGGGATGCACGTGGCACTGTCATGGTGCTGAAAGTTGCATTGCAACAGGTCATAGAAAGTTCTTTGTAAGACATCTACCGTAAACTGAAACAACACTGGGGTATAATACTCACTCTTATTCATTGCATTAGGGAGAGAAGAGATTAAATCACACATGAGACATCTGTCTGCCTGCCTCAGAAAACTTCATTTTCATGCAAAGTCTAGTTTTAAAATGTCACCTTGAAAATGTGTGACATTTTAATGGGCTGATTGCCAAGATTCTCAAATCCTTTAATTTGCATATGAATCACAACATTAAATATTATGGGAAAAATATGAGAAACTAGAATTAGGAGAGAATGACTTGCATTCCCCCTGGTTAAACATATGTTGGGAGGACTGTCTCTTAGAAATCTAATATTACAAAGGCAAATGAGATTAAAAAATGCTGTGGTATTCTCATTTATACCATTAGCTGGTTGTGATTGCATGTGGGTTTTTCTTACAGCTGCCTAATAGCAGCCTGGGTGTTGTCTGTTCTTTCAATAAGCCTCACAGCACATTGCAGCAGCATCGTGAGGATGGGTTGAGTTCCCTTCTCCCACATTTCTGACGCAGCTCCAAGAGAGCCAGCAGGATTTCGTCAACGTCCTCTGATCATCTCTCTCAAGTAAACAGTTTTCAGGTTGCTCCTAAAAATGATGGAGCCAAAACAAGCCCCAGGGGCCACCAATTCCCAGAGATCCGTGCACTTCATTTAGAGAAAGCTAAGGAGACTGCAAGTACCTCCTGTGTGCCAGGGACCATGACTAGGCTGGTGGGAGTTAAGTACATGATAAATACTTGCTGGATTAGGGCTTGTGGTTAAAGAAAATCCTTCCAACTGAAACAAAACTTCCTATAAGGATCTAACTTTTAAGAATTTTTACTGGAAGGAGGGTACAGTGAAGTTCCTGCAGCAGGTTTTCTCATCTAATGTGAGCAGCTCAGTGCAGGACTTGGCATAGCCCAAGCCATTGTTTATAGCTCCTGAACAGTTTATAGCTCATCTGCTTTGGGAGCTGATTTGTGACGGAAATCCGCTTGAATGGAGATGGTAAATTCAGTTTACTTGTCAAAAAGAAGTGAAAAATTCCACAGCGGAACAATCTGGGTCACAATGTACTTTGGATTAAAAGATTTAGTAAAGAAAAAGGGCCCAAACCACATAATTCGGATTCAGCTTTCAAGCATCAAAAGCTTGAGGTTAATCAAAACTAGGGTTCGGTTCATCCATTCATGAAGGTGTCTGTGTAAGTTGGAGCTGACCCTGTGCTTGGATCTTCCTATTTTCCTTGGGATCTGTTCAAATCCAGGGACCAGACCCTCTTCTAGTTTGCAGCACAAAGCCCAAAACCACACAGAAAAAGCAGTTTAAAGGAGAAGGCACCAGCAGAGAGAACCAGCTCTGAGTCTGTCCAGGATCTCTGGAAACTTGCAGGTAGGAACAGGGTAGAGAGATGAAACTTTCACGGTAATTTGGATCTCCCTGAGAGATTGTAGACTTGCTGAAATAATACATTATTTTTTTTTTTGCAAAACAGAGACCAACTCTGTGGTGCACAGGCGTCAATCACAGTATTTTTGTCCGTCTGTTCACACAACAGCGGGCAGAGCTTGGCTCCCAACATTTACACAGCCCCCAGTGGAACTGGAGCTCTCTTGGTGTTGCTCTTATGATGTGTGTACACCTCAAAAACAATTCTAAAGCTTCTCCTCTAAAAGAAAACCATCCCTCCCCTCTCCTGTAGAAGCCCATCACCTTGTATTCATTATGAAAGCACTTGTCTTTAGGAAACACCAACAGCTCTCATGTAAATGCATATGCAAAAGAAAACAAGCACAACACCCATTTCTGTAGAAGAATATATTATTTAGCAGGTCAGTTTAAAAGTAAAAAAAAAAAAAAAAGTCTGTACATCTTTGAAGGTTTTTCTTGTTGCTTTTTGCATCAACAAGGATAAAAATGTGTTTGCACCGTGGTTTCAGCTTTGTGCTCCCTTCTCTGCTCATGCTGAAGGATCCCATGATGTCCAGCTGTCCCAGGCCACAAAGCAACCCTGCAAACTCACTAATTTCTGATTTCTTCTAGTGTAGGAAAAAAAAAAAAAAAAAGAAAATTGCATCCACTATTTTGGGCTTCTGAATGTACTGATAACACTATAAAATTCAGGGAATAATGCAGAGAAATGAGTCATTGGGGCCTACTAGGCGAACAAAAATGTATGCCAGGACCCTTGTCAGTACACAAGCATCTGTGAAGCTGTGCTGTAATTAGCATTCTGCTGTACATCTATATAGAGTGTCTTCACTACAACAACTTCTTCTCGTGGTTTTGGGTGCCAGGGGAGCGTTTTCCAGAAAAGGCTCCTCAGCTAAACTCTGGTTTGTCTCTACAGACCGCGGGCAGTTCAGTCACCACAAAGGCAGGCCTGCTGTTGGTTCGAGCCCGTGCAATGTCCGGTGGGGGAATCCTGCTGGGAATGCTGTGCTGGGAGTGTCGGAGCGTGGGGAACCCTCGGCGTCTGACGGCAGCAGGGAGGCTGCAGGCTGTGCCCACCCAGCCCTGCCACTTCTCCTCATACATGGCCCCAGCTGGATTTTGGCGCAGCCACCGCCTCCGTTTGGCAAATACAGCGTTTCTCAAAAACCAGAGTAACCTCAGGGCTCGTGTTTGGTCCGGAGGCTTTTCCCTCTCACTTTTCGGTGCTGCCACTTGTCAAACTTTGGCTGTTCTGTTTCTGCAGCTGAAAAGGAGAGCAGAGCGGGGTTAGTGCCCTTGCTGTGAATCACCCACCCAGCTCCCCACAAGGCATGTGCAACACTTCTTGGGAAGCAAGAGGCAGCAGCTTGGAACATCACAGGCACTGTTTCATCCAAACAGCTCTGGATGTGTGGCCTGAGTAAACAGAACTCAGTCTTTCTCATCATCTACCGTACTAGGCTCTTGGATTATTAATTAAATCCTCTTGTTCCAGGGTATTTCTGAATTCAAGCAGCTCCTTTTTTTCCTAAGACCTCTTGTGCCAATACACTGTAATTAAAGCTTCATCAGTTTGTATAAAAATGGTGTTTTGACAGCTTCTGTAAACCAGAAATAAAGTCTCAGCTCAACCTGAAAGATGAGTAAGACTCAGGCAGTCATATTTTAGTTCTTTTTCCTCTCTAAACTGAAGAATGCTTAGAAGACTTTCTTCTCCTTTAAAACTTAGTGCCCTCCAAGCCTGTGCTCTTTGATTAACCAGCCTTAGTATCTGTGCTCCTGAGGGGCTTTTCCTCCAAAGCACTTGGGAGGAGATGGGAGCTGCACCAGAAAGCTGCTATTTCACTCATGCATGATCAAGTGAATGAGCCTCAATTTCCCACATAACAAACAATAGCAGCACAACTAGTGCTCCAGGGCACTTCCAAATTTATTTTAATAGCAGAGTGGGCTGATACCATCCTGTCTACATGATAAATTTTTCCCATGTCAGAAAACCCCTACTCTGTGACGCCACTTGGGCAGGTTTTGTTGTAGACCTCAGCAGGGAAAGGTGGCCTTTTCCTGGGCCCTACATGGCAAAATGAGAAATGTTCTGTAAAAGGTGGTCCCCACTGAGCCACAAAATGGCTTCACTGGTGGTGTGTTTAATCCTCCTGGGTGCTGTGCATGACAGAGTAATTCCTCATCAAATTTCAAGCACATCCTTGATGGCAGGCACGTGACTGGAAGCTCCTTCCCAGAATATAAACTCATGCACTGGTGATGCAATGCCTTGAACTGCCCAACCCCAGGACATTTTGCTGCAGTCTAGCCCAGGTTGACTCCTTCCCAGGGGAAGGCAGATCCCTCCAGGAAGGGAGATGTTTGCTGATGTGCTCCCCTCAGGTGGTTATCCCTGGGTTTTGTCTCTTGCAAGCAGCTCCCCTTCCCATGGTGATTCCTGGTGAACTCTGCAAGGACAGGTTCTTACTGATTGTGGTATCCTTCTCTCTCCAGCCAGGTGAAATGGATGTGTTCCTCATGATAATGATTGTGCCCTAAGCATTCCTACTGTTTGGGAATTAAGCTGCTGTCTAATTACCATGTTTGGCTTTTTTAGTCATAGTATTTACTACGTCAAAGAGATATTTAGAGCTTACCTCTTTCATAGCATCATCTATCTGTTTTAATTCCTCATAGTGGTCCCTGGATTCCCACAGGGGCTGGAGCATCACCTCCTCCACTTCTGGGAATAGCTAGGTGAGAACAAGAAAAGGAACATCAGCATTTCCTGTTGTATTCATGAACTTCCTACATGTTTTCCTCACCCACGCTAAAAATGGTGTGGAAGGTCAACGAGACATCCCCGTTTCCCTGGGCTAACTGAACCCCTGATGGAGTAAATCCTGGGGCTCTGCATTCCCCCTTTCTGCCCCTGGCCCTGGATGTCTCACCTTTGTCACAGTCTCAAACATGGGGATGAGGACAAACTTCAGGAAGCCGATCTGTGCCGTGGGTTTGGTCACTTTGTCGCGGTCCATGAACGGAGCCACTGGAAGCCCCTCGGATTTTTCTCGGTCGCTCTGGAACGAGCCCAAAGTGATAAATATTAACCTTGGCTGAAAGCCTGTGAGGAGAATAAAGTGCTGCTGATCACAAGCTGAAGTGCAGCAGCCTTCAGACATGGATCACAGAGGTGTTTGAAGGCAGCACAGAATAGCAATGTGCTTCCCCTGGGCCAGTGTATCTGCTTTCTGGAGAGCAGCATCTGAATAAAGACAATTCTGCTCAGTTACTTCTGCTCAGCACCAGCATGAAAGTGTTCACCTCCAGGCTTACAGGGCACCTAGTTCCCTTTGCAAACCCACTGGACATGGGAGTTGAAGTATTTCAGAGCAGCCAGAGAGGTGGCAATGGCTCTTGCTGCTCTGAAAGAGAAGGAATAGGTCTGCGATTTCCTCATCCTTCTCCAGAGAGTGATTATTTTCAGGTGTTCACCCAGAAATTACATCTCCTTCTTTCCTAATGATTAGAACTAGTTCTGGCTAGACAGGTCAATGGAGAGTGGTTCCACTGAGAGCAAAGGGCCTGCCAATGTACCTACTTAACCACGTAACTCATTGTTCCTGTGTGGGTTCATGTGTAAGGAGGTCACGGACTGTGTGTGCTAAAAGGACATCCTGCAGCAGATTGCATCTCCCAGTTATTGGATGGTTCAGCACATGGTGCCTTTGCTGTGTGGCCAGAACAATAAGGCACAGAAATATTGCGATTTTGAGTAAAAAAAGCGGACGTGCAGTGAGCTGGAAATGTTTCTGACACACCACCTTTTCCTGTCTCTTGTGAGAAGCCCTCCTTGGCGTTGACCCAATCCAAGTATGCACAGAACACCCAGGAGAGCTCTGGCATCTGCTCCCAGAGCACTGCAGCTGTGTGTTGGCTGGGGTCCCACTGCAGCACGGACATGCTGCTCAGGAGCCCGTGGGCCAGAGGCAGAGAGGGCTGCTCATCCAGGGATGCTTTTGTAGGACATCAGAAACTGTGTTCAGCTGGGAATCCAGTGAGCAGCAATGTTTGTGAAGCTTAAAGTCTGACTTTGCACCCTTCAGCAAGTCTCCTGCTTTCTCTTTAAGGGAATCTTCACATGCAGTGACAATAAACTAGTTCCTGTGTGGTATTTGATATAATTTAATTGAGAACTGTATCTAGCCACTGCTCTTGTCCTTTTGGCTCAAAGATCATATATTTGTCAACCTTGCAAGGCAGCTGCTCTACAGAGAGCAAGCTCCAGCCTGCTGGCATTAGGATTTCTGGGTTGCTTTTGTCTTTCCTCTGAAAATTACAATCAATTCTATCCACTTGCTTTCAGAGCAGGTTCTCTTTCTGGCTTCCTTCTCTGACTTTCAGTAACAGAAGCTCTTCCAAAGAACCACAGAATGGTTTGGGTTTAAAGGACCTCAAGGATCCTCTGGTTCCAACCCCCTTCCATGGGCAGGGACGCCTCCCACTAGACCAGGTTGCTCAAAGCCGGAGCTGGACTGGGCTGTCAGACAGTGGAGCACCTGAAGCTGAGGTGGGATTTGGGAAAAGCAGGAGATTGTGCAATTGCACCTCTCCCTCTTTCTTACCTGCATAAAATACTCCTCCAGTAAACAATCTACCCAGGGTTCTGCTACTTCCATCGGGCGGACTTCATTGGAGATATCACAGCATTTTATCAGCACCATCTTCAGCTGCAAGAGGACAATATTTTAATGCTGCAGTCTCAATGCCAGCCCTTTTCTTCCTATCCACAACCCATGTCCTTACAATGCAGTGGGAGGCAACGCTTTCAACAAGAAAGGATAGTTTTAGGATTAAATCAGAGGTCTTAAATGATCTGGTTTTATTTTCCCCAGTCTCAGCTCCGCTTGGTAAATCACTTTTTCCCTCTCTGGCTTGGTTTCCCTGTCTGTAGCACTGGGATGTTTCAGAGGGGGATGTGCTCTTATCTGCTGCCTGAAGAGATTCAGTCACAAATGACCATTAAGCTTCTTGTGAAGCACTCACAGGCAGCTGGGGAAAGATTTCCCTGGAAGTCAAAGACAACTGGATTGGGAAACAAAGGAGTCTGGAATTTGTACTCTTGTGGATATTTTTTGTCCCATGGTAATGGGCAACATGTGACCTGATGGGATTCCAGGATTTCTAAAGCTGTTTTATATAGAGCACTTCCAAATTGTAATTATTTCTGGTGGGGCAGAGAATGTAGGAAGGACTTTTTTTTGTATACTGTATATTGAATCTTGGTTTTTAAACAAATATTAATCTACAAGCTTTCACACTATGCACAGGAAAATAACAAAACCTCCTTACACAGGTCATGTGTTCTTCATTTGAGTAATCGAAATTTTCCATTTTTTCCTTGAAAGAGTCCAGTATTTCTGCGTGTCTTGCCATGTCTGTAGCCAGGATTAATGTAATTATCCCCTAGCAAAGAAAACATGTTCACATATTAACTTGACATTCTTTACAAAGTCTACTATTGCAGAGCTAAGTAGGGTCTTTTTTACACACAAAACGGCTCAGATACATTACATTGTTCATACTGAAAGGGGAAGTTTCTGGCTTGAAACTGCCAAGGGAACTGAAAGAGGGTTATAAAGAGTTCATGGTGTATGAAGATCATGGTTGGATTGATCTGTAACACTGCTGTGATATTCCAGAGACACTGAGGTTTTTCCTTTCTGACTGACTAATTGCAGAAGGGACTGTAAAGCAGGATGTTAAAAGGCACTCTCTGATTGGCAAGATCCACTTTTGGCTCCTTGGAAGGCACTGTGGGTTTTGCTGCTGACTCTTAGTGGCCCTAAGAAGAGACAAAAATCTGTAGATTTGCATGTCATCCTCTTTGGATTAAGGGCTTTGAAATAGTCGGATGCAGCTGATCTGTGAGGAGCTCTGCATCCTCCTGCTAGGCAGAGTTTATGATGTGAAAACATGTGGTTAATTTGAAGCTGTGGGTTTTCGTACAGATTGATCCATTTTGGGCCCATGTCTGCTTCCCGTGTGCTGGCAGAATCAGTAACTCCAGCCAGACCAGTATCCAAGCCCTTATGTTAGTCTGCTTTTTCATTTGGTGTGTAAGGAAGGTGTCATGTGGAAATTAACACTGAATTTTGGCCCTTCAAGCTCTAATGGGAATTGTAGCATTGTTCACTGTCTCAGAGGTAACTGTGATGACTCCCAGTCCACCAGAGCCTCTTCCAACAGTACAAGTGCTCTGCTGTTGCAACTCTTTGCTCATTTTGAAGGCATTAATACAACGTTCCCTTGAAGCATAAACTTCTGCCATGTGGGCTTAATCCTTCCCCAGTCAGAGCTAATTGGCTCCTTCAATAAAATAACTATCTGCCCCCAAAATGCCACGGGCTTTAACAGTCAGGATGTGCTCATTATTTCCCAGCAAGACATCCCAGGGAGTGCTGCTGTGGAATTTTTCCAAGAATCCCTCTCGGAACCGTTCAGGGTGAGGAGTTTTTCAGTCCTGCCCTCCAGGGAGGGCGATTCACTCTCAGGGAAGCCCGCGAGCGTTTGCACCTTCAGGGGGACAGCCTGGCGGGAGCAGAATTCCTACCTGTCTGATCTGCTTGAATTGGTCCTGGTCGACGTTGGAGAAGATGTTGTATTCGGGCTGGGAAATGATCTGGAAAGCCACGGCACAGTGGTGGTTCTCCAGCGGGGAGATGTCGTTGTAGCGCACGGCGAGCTCGGTGCGGGCGTTTATCTGGTAGCTGGTGTGGAGAGAAGGAGTGAGCGCCCCAGCTGCTCTAAACCACGCCGCCTGCTTTTATTTGCAGCCTTTGCAAGGGTCATTCAATTAGCTGCAGTTTGGTTTCTGATTGCTGGTGCCAAATTCAATTTTTAGGGATAAATAGATGCTACTTTAACACCGTCTCAGGCACTAATTCCCCTGCAGGTTGTTTTTTTTTCCTTCTTTGAATTTTGCCAAGTCTATGTAATTTAAAATGACAGAGAGCAAAACCAGAAGGGACTGTCTGGGCTTCATTCAACCCCCACTAATATCAAGTGGAGAGATTCCCACTGATGCCAGTCAGAATTGGGTCCTGCCCTTATTTAATGCATGGTTACAACACACACACACAGAGAAGTGTCTGTGGGGCAACAATAATAATTTCCTCACACGATAATAAATAGAATAACATGCCCTTTATGATTTATAATTACGAAATAATGTGTAAGTTAAATCCCCCCTTGCATTTCAGTGTCATTATTTCATTGTAATAATTTATATCCCTGTTATCAGCTGTAAAGTATTTCCCCTTGTTTTCTCAGGAGCTGGGGGAAAGTATTGGATAGAAATCTGAAAAATCATTTTCCTTGCAGAGCCAAGGACAGCTGCCAACCCCAACCCAGCCCTGAGTTTGCTGCATGAAGCTTTGCCTTGGCCCACGTGTGAGTGAACAGCAGGGCCTTGGGGAAAGCTCCTGGCCAGCTCAAGCTGTGAGAAGGAAAACCTGGCCTTGCCAAAAAATGCCAGCTGGCATCACCTTCCCAATAAATTTTAAGGGAAGAGAGAGCAAGTGGCAAACTTACGTGTTGTTATAGCCTGGATGGTCCAAGTCATGGCACACTGCTGCAGTCATGAGAATCAAAATGTCAATTTGGGAGAACTTCTCCTGTGAAATACAAAACATTAATGTAGTATTATTATTTCTGCTTCCCCGATCATCATAAATGAAAATAACTATAAGTCCTCCCCCGCCCCCCTTATTTACTCTTCAGAGAAATGCAAATCTGAGGAAAGAGAAGTATTTTTCCATAGACGAATTTGCTTCAGCCAAGAAAGAGAATTCTGCCTTCCCTTCCAGTAAAAATGACTCAGATTTGCCTTTGTTGCATTAAATAACAGCAGCTCAGAGGAGGCAGTTTTCTTGAAACTTGCTATTACTGCAGAGATCATATGAAAGCACTGGGATATTCGTACAGTCTCTTACAAGTCATTTGAGCACCCTGATTAGTTAAGGGAGGGCTGCAAGATGGATCAGTTGCCTTTGTGTTCTGCATTAACTAAAGTCGGGAGAAGAGTGAGAAAAATTAAATGTTGCGTTCCCACAGCTTCTGAATAGGATGAACTTCCATTAAAGCGAGATTTTGTTCATATTCCTACTGTCAGAAAATGAGATTTAACCCAGTAACCGAGATGTTTAACCATGNAGTTTTCTACAGATATGAAACGAATATATGAATGAAATTAACAGATGCCTATAGTTTTGGACAAAGTACAGGTCAAATGTGAATCCTGCATGCAGTACACTCCAGGGATTATTTGCAGTAGCTTATCCAGGTGAAGAAAACATCCTGTAGGAACACTTTGTGTCCCAGTTGAATACAAGACCCACAGATCAAAATTCAGATGTTTCACGCTATCAAAGTGTTAAAAGAGCTTCGGTGTACAAACTGGGGATACCCAGGAGGTGAAGTCAGCTTCCCAGCAGTCTCAGGAAGCTGTGTAGGTGTTTGGGGTCTGGAATGGGATGGCTGAGGAGCCCCCACGATGGAAGTGGGGTGATGTTGTTGGTGAGGGGTCCTACCTGGAGGCTGCAGAGCGAGATCATGCTGTACATCATCTGGGTCACGCAGAAGCAGTGCCGGAAATTGTGGAAGGGGTTGTTTCTGTAATTGTCATGAATACACAGCTGCAGAGAGAGGGGATGAAGCAGTCAGGGACAGGAAAGATGCTTCCCAGCCTCCCTGGAATCACTGTATATCCATAGAGCAGTCCCTATGGAGCCCAGTATTCTCTCCTGCTAGGACAGAGTGACAGCACAAGGCCCTCTGATACTCTCTGCCTTCCTGGGCAAGAGTGAGAGATGTTTCAAGAATTTTTCAGCAGGTAAAGCTCACAGCAAATTGTCTCTCATACCAGCCAGCAATGGGGAAAGAGCCCAGCACAGCTGTGAGTGCATCTCAGTTTTGAGACAGGACTCTGGTGCTTGAATTTGTATTTCAAACCATGCAGTGGCTAAATGGTGGCTTTGGGGAGCGTAAAGAACTCCGAGCACACCCCTATTCCCCTCTCTCGCTGACTGCAAATTGCAGCTCTGAAACCTGCTGAAGGCTGAAATGTGGTTGTTATTTCATTTGCAAATGCTCAGAGGTGGCACTTTGGGGACCTGTTGCTTGGCGAAGGGAGGATGTGAGTGTGCTCTCTGTAGCACCTACACCTGGGTGGAGTTCCTTTGCCAGGCAGAGTGGGAGAGGAGAGATCCAGCTGTTATGGGCTCACAGGGCTCATTCCTGTGTGATTTAACTTCCTACAGATCCTGGCTCTCTGCCCTCATTCCACAGGCAAGATAAAGCCTGTCTCTCCCTGTGTCCTCGCTGCTGTCAGCCAGGCTGGCTGAGGGAAGCTGGCACAGCTGGGTTAGCACATGCCACAGTCATTATTCCAAGGCTCTGGATAGCCTTTGGTATCCTGCCCTGCCCAAAAAAAGACAAGCATTGGCAGCACTGCTGGGCTCTTCTGCTGAATCCTCTGTAGCCTGGACCCTAGAGAGCCCTAATGCACACGCTTCAGGTACTGAGCCTGAATTAATGACATGGACAGAATTCCTCTCCTATTCTCCAGCTAAATATTAATTTACTTTAGGAGTTCTCATGCCCCGCCAGGATCAAACTCTTTAATCTGGGATCTGACTTCCAGGAAGCCTCAAAGCTCTTGATAAGGTCAAGAGAACTGTGGGGTTTCAATGCTTATTTAGAATTTGGGGGTTTGAATTCAGATGCTGTTCAGATTATCCCGCAGCAAGGGTTTTAGAAACATATCATTTTAAAATGAATAACCAGTGGCAGGGTATGGTTGGCAGCCAGGCTCACAGGTGGTGGGCAGTGTCTCACAGCCTCCATATGGACACCGTGGCCATGGCCAGGCACTGGCAAACACTGCATGGGTCTGAGGTACAGCACTGGAGCCCGGAGCATCCCAGGGGACTCCTGACTCACAGCACCGAAGGGATGGAGTGACTGGGTGGTATTAGTCATCCTCCCCTCCTCTTTCTGCCACATTTCTGTAGCCAGTGGATGTGGGAGCAGGAGAGCAAGTGTAAGCATGAGGTGGCTTTTTCTCACCCACTTAAGTTCAAACTGATGTCCATACTGAGCCTGGGGAAGTATCGTAGTTGGAAGCAGAGTCATGGGGGCTTTTTTTAATCATCTCTCTTTCTGCAAAGCTGGTGTTTAAGGAAGGAAATCTCACCCTGTCTTGCTTTTGTAGAAAACACACAACAACCCCCCCCTTGTTGTTCAGAGTGAGGCTGTTTCACATGCTAGTGGTAACAAATTACTTGGAGACAGCAGCTAAAGGGAGCTGCCTGCAGCAATGTGTGTGGGTGGCATGTTGATGTGTGTTGACATATCACCCTGTTTCCCCATGTTTTCAGGCTGTGAAACAGGAGGAGGAGATTTTCTGTTTTATCTCCCCTGTGCCAGCCTTGTTTGTATTTGGTTTCATCCCACCCCTTCTGTTCAGACGCTTTCTAAGATCAACAACACCGAGTTTTTAATTTGCCTTCTTCGGGAGAGAGATTTCCTACGTCTTGATCATTTTTTTGTGGCTCCTTTGATGTGGTCATACCATTTCTCTAAAAAGGCTTCACCAGTGCTGGGCATAAATGTCAGGTCAGCCTTGTGACTTCTGTGGTGACATTTTATCCCCTATTCCATCCTCTGCTCAGCTTTGTGCCTTCATCCTGCAGCAGGACACCAAGCAGGGACAGCCACCGGTGCTTCCTGCCCTTGCTGTACTTCCAACGTATGATAAACCCAGCGTTTTTCTTTCTGTTTTCCATCCACCTTCTGAATTTGTGGCGTTTCTTCAGGCCTTTCTGGGACTCTGCATCCACCATGCAAAACTGTGCCCTGCAAGCTCTCCAGGTAATTAGAAGAGATTAACGAGATGTAAGGGCTTCACTGCAGGAATTGCATGAAACAGCTGTATAATGAACTTCCCACCATGATGTTTTTAATTATTGTCTGAATCAATTTGTCAGACAGAGAGGTAAGTTTTAGTAGTTATAATTCTTCAGGCTATCCCTGGATCCTGTTTTAAAAATGGATAAAATATTTCCTGTTCTACAGTTCTATAGGAACATGATGGTTTTTTTCTAAGAAGGCAGATATATTCTTCATCTTTTTAGCAAATATTTTCTTATGCTTTTCCTTGGACCTGAAAACTTACTGATTTTTAAATAGTCCAGTATTTCTTCCTTAGACATCTCACTTTTGGTACGATCTCATCTTTATCAGGTCTTGCATCTCTGCAACATTCTCAACATTGAAGACTGAAGAAAAGAAAGCAATTCCTTTTCCTTCCTGACTTGCTCTTTTACTCCCTGTGATTTAGTACATCTGATGATTACTGGCCTTTTATTTTGGCCATACCTGAAGACACTTGTCTTGCCTCCATTTCCAGCAGGTACCAAGAGCATTCAGCAGAAAAATCAACTGCTGGCAGTAAATGAAAACTCGGCAAACAAATGCAAAACAGTTAAAAAAAGAGCAACCTGTGACCACAAGAATGCAAACATTTTCTGACATACTTAAATGTCAAGAATTTGTATAGACTGACTGCTTTCAGTGAGATTACTCAAGCGAGTCAAGTTAATTCCATGACTAAATATCTCACTTGCTGACTCCTGAATGCAAAAAAATTGCACATACCATTTGAAATACTTACCAACCATCTCTTTAATGTGATAGGATTGATGTTGAAATCTTTCACCAGCCCGAGATCATGGTACATATGTTCCAAACAGCTCAGCATCTGCAGCCAGGAACAGACAGGTTATGGGCTTGGTAAATATCCCTTTATGATACACTGCAAAGTGAATTTCCTCCCTGCGAGCATCAAATAATTGCAGGGCCCTCTTGTTAAGATGAAAGAAAGCTGTTCAAAGATTTCATGATTAAAGACAGCGCGAGAGGGGAGACAGGGGAAGGTTTGAAAGCTTTTTGAAGCAGACATATTGCTGTTGACTTCGTAGGTTTTGTGCAGGGCTTTGAATCACACCAGCACTCTTCAGTAATTTAGCAATTCCTGCTCAGAAAAAAGCATTACCATTTTTCTAACTCAGCTGGGATATGTTTTAATGCTCACTGAAATCAATGGGAGCTTTTTCACTGACTCCAAAGGCTCTGGCTCTGCAGAAATGGATGAGGCTCCATCTGGATAGAAAATGACAGCAGAAAATAAGAGGTCCTTAAAGCAACATTTATTCTAGGCATGTGTCAATATCATCTTCCTTTACGACTCCTTGTGAGTTCCTAACCCCACTGTCTTAGCTCAGATCTCGTTTAGCAAAAGATCTCCAGTTATGACCCGACAGAATTGCAGCAGGTTTGGGACCATCCCCTCCTGTAGGCTGTAAACATGAACCCCAGTAGTTGAAGTGCAAAGGCAGGCAGCTCTTTTGAGCCAACATCTGCTCTGCAGTAGAAAAGGGGGAGGCAGGTAATTTAGCACCACCACTCCTATTTAACCATCTGGGCTTGAATGTAATGGGAAAAAAAAAAGATATTGATAATCCCAAGTGTTTGGGCATTTAACAGCAGCCACCAGTCAGAAATGAACAGGCTTGCAGGAGTTCAGGAGTTTATGTTTCTCTATTCCCTTTCCTGAAGGCCAAATCTGCAGGGCATGAAATGTAGCCACTGTAATAGAAAATGCAGCAAAGGAGTTTCAATATGATGAGTAAAATGCCACAAATACAGCCTTGGAGACATTTTGAGTTAGTCTTCTGCTATTTAAGCTCTTAAAAACTCATCAGAAAAATTATTTGATCTAATGAAACTTTATATTTATCCAGGGAATAAACATGCAGGAGCAAGTGGGCTGATTTTGAGTCATCTGAAGAGGAAGAGACTTTCCTGCAAGACCCGAGGGACAATCTCACAAGTGGAATTTTGCTCAGATCACGTTGGCAGCATTTTGCTGAAGACCCCCTTGTTTTGGTCTTAGGCCCTGAGGTAGAATATATGTCTTGCAATAGTTTCATAAAAGACTTTCCAAGACAATAAACCTGATCCAGTGGGGCTGAATTACCCTCACAAATGTCTGTCTCCCCCCAGCTGTTGCCAAGAGAGCTTTGGGTGATGACAAGGTGACTCTCAGTCCCCAAACTCCTGTCCCTGAACACACAAGAATCTCAATTTTCATTTTTAGCTTTTTTGGTTACCAGCAAAAGCTTGAATATGGGATATTTTTAGGCCTTCAAAGTGAGAGGGCATTTGAGAACGAGAGCACAGCTCTGTTTACTGAGATGCTGCAGATGCTGCAGAGCACATTATTCCTTTGCTTAGAGATGATTATGGTTTATGACCTGCCTGTCCCACACTGAACACGTGGGCAAATGCTCATTGCTAAACAAGCATTGACAGAATTCAAATATTCTCTGTAAACATCAACCAGAGCTAAAAGGGTGAGATAAACCCATATGGTGCTCGGCTCAGCCGAGCTTGTGTGGAATCTTATTTTTGAGCAGCACTCCTTGCAGGGCATGTCTAATCTCCACATCCTCTTATTTGCCTCCTTCAAGCCTCCATATAGTGTTTCCTACTACTCTGAATGAGTTACTGTGCTAAAATACTATTCCTCAGCACACAAGAATCCGTGGATAATGGGGTTTGTCTCTCCTTCTTCTTTCTTAATGGTCAGAAAAGTGAGCCAACAGTGTTATGGACCACCTGTTGGACTGTAATTCCTTCTTGCTGCAAAGGCCTGACAGGCATTTGAAAGGTGGGGGCAAGACTGATGTACACCCTTGGTAGAGAGAAAAGGGGCTGGAGAGGGAGCAGGAGCTGCAGAGCACCTCTGACCACACAGGGGAAGCTCTGCCAGCCTCTGCAAATGGGAGATGGACCTAAAGCCACCAGAGAGTCCTTCTCTTGTTCTACCAGACACAGGAAATATCCTGAAGGGACTATGTTGTTCCTGTGGATGCAGGATGGGGTGGTTTTTCCTTGTCATGTTTATCTGCAGGTGCTGAGTCAGAGTGAGTCTTGTAGGCGCAACATATGATTGAGAGAGTAATTAAGGAGATTGCTGCTGGGAGTGCTGCTAGAACTACCCAAGCCTTCCCTTGGGAAAAACCCAGCACTAAATCCCTAGTTTAGTCCTGCCCTCCCTTAAATCTTTCCCAAGTGAGATTTGCTTGTATTTGCTGAATCTGATTTTAGATTGTATTATAAGCTGTCCATTCTTAATATCCTTCTCCTTCATGTTTCCACAGAAGCTCCCACAGAACCTTCTGCAGTGCAAGTGATGAGCCATGAATAATACCAGCAGCAGTAAGAAAAAGCAGAAGATGAAGCAACGAGAAAATACTAATTGGCTGTGCATTCAGCTTTGCAACCTCTTCAGAACACGCTTCAGAAAAACCCTGGGCTGAAAGGGTGTGAATCAATGCATGAACCTCTGCCTGCTGCCTTATTGATTTGAGTGGAGCTACTGATGATGTGCTTAAGCACACACTTCACTAGGGATTGATTTGTTCAGATAAAATGGTATGAGAGAACTCATGTGGCAGTAATGATAGTGCACTGGTTGTGGGACATCACTAGGAAGGGATTAAATTAAAAACAAAGAGGAATCAGGATATGATAATCAGTATAACCTACCTGCCATCTGTCAGGGAAAACTACTGTACGTAGATTGCAGCGATATGAAATTAAAAGAAGTATAGACAGTAAGGAGCAGCAAAGGGGGAAACCACTGCAGACCATCTCCCTTTTGGCCTTGCTGATTCTCAGAGAGTGCTAAGCCAGCTAACATGGCATCCCTACCTCGTTGGGCTCCCACAGCCAGACGTCAAAGGTTGGTTTCCGAAGTGCTTCGATGGTCTCCTGGGACAGCATGTACTGCAGACACAGAGGCAGCCAGAGTAAGTAGGGGTGTCCCTGGCATGGGACCTGCTATTGGCATGTCCTTGGGACTCACAGGGTTCCATTCATGAGGGGTTTAGCCCATATTTCCCAAGGATCTCTCCCAACTGATCTCTCCCTCTTCCCACCCAACCCTCCTCAACCCTCCCACCGCTGGTCATGGTCACACTGGGATGTCCACACTCCCAGACAGCTTTCTGGCAGGCTGCTCATCAGGGTGGATCCTTGTGGAGCAGGGATGTGCAGGGTTTGGGAAAAAAGGGAGGAGAGCAGAGGTGCTATGGACAGGGAAGTGAGTAAATCCAGCATGGTAAAGTAAAAGGCACAGCTCCAGCCCTGTCTGCACCGGTTCTGCTGCCTGCAGAGCATCACTCAGTGCAGCCAGTTATGGCTGGATGGTGTGAAGTGTCTCTGCTTACAGTGTTAAATTAGCTGGTGGGTATGATATTTTTATTTTCAGATGATTTATGCTCTCGTTTTGAGTGTTTTTTCAAGAACGCCCACAGCTTCAAATTGGTTGTCAGCCTGCAAGATCCAAGTGATTTTTTATCATTATGCTCAGAAGCTTAAAACCAAATCAAGCTCATTCACCAGTTCCAATTGTACACAAAATGAAAAGAAGAATATGGAGAGTTAAAGGACCAGGGGAGATCAGGACTCTACAATTCATCTTTTCAAGTGTCTATTCATCAGAGTCATTCTGGGACTCATAAACCTTGTAGCTCTGATTGTCCCATTTACCATGGCAGCCTCTAGTTTGGGATTACAGTCCTGAGCAGGTGAATGACATTTTCTGAGCCATCAAAGTTTTTGATACTTAATCCAAGGAGGAACAGCACTGAGGATTAATTTTCCTTCTCGAGAGGGCGAGTTTTGCATTTGCCTACATAATGTACATTTAGTGTGACGTTCTGCCAGAAAACTGCAAATTGGCAGTACAGATTTGTTGCTGTGTGCAAGACATAACAGTGCTGTAATGACATCTGTCAGGGTACTGTTTGCTTCCCAGCCTCACTGACATGGGAAAAATCCAGCCCCTGACAATTGATAAGAAATTTTGCACATCACTCAAACAGAACCCAAACTCCTAAACCCAAAACTCCTGTGATAATAATACAGAAATAGAAACTACCAGTTTACTCTGCAGCTTGTCAGTGCAACTCTTTGTAGTGTTTGTTGTTAATTCAAGATCCTAATATCATAGCAGTACATCAAGGTTTGATCTGACTTATGAAGGGAAAAAATCTGGTCTAGAACCGATGCATTTTGTGAATCCATGTGTTAAGTGTCAGGGGCACAAGCCTTTCGGGCAAAAAGTTAATTTAAAGACATATAAGCCCCATGGTGTCTCCTTAAGAAAGCTGGAGGTCACTTTTGCTAGACTGGGCAGATTAAACAGCAGAATTTACAACTCTGTAAGGCTCTGAAAGCAAATATGCAGGGATTCATGTCCATGTCCTACACCTGCACCACCACACAGGGCCGTGAGGATTTCAGAGTGGCTGAGCCAGCAGATGCCCACAGCTCAGCTGTGGCTTGCACGTGTGTGAGCTGGTGTTTTGTCAAGGTGTGAGCTGGGCACTGAGCAGACACAGCCTGGCAGCTTTTTAATAATTCCTGTGGGCAAAGACTGCTGGTGCCAGCACCAAAAATCCCATGTTCTTCATGGTTTCAGCCTCATTCATCACCGTGGATTTGTACTTGTACTTGCCCAGGAGACATTTTTCTTCCAGTGTTACTGTTTTCTCTAGCAAATACACTCACTCATTTTCACAGGGACAATGAATCATTCTGGAGAGAATCCAGTGTCGCATTTTCCCTTTGTTTCCCTAGGTGAAGCATCCCCATAAATTACTTTTTAAATTAAAAAAAATAATCCATTAGGAGAGAACAGGCAGCAGCACAACTTTCAATTAGAATACGACATCATAGTGTATTTTTGATTGCTGCTACGAGCGTGGAGAATAAACAGATATAACTAGACAAAAGAGCGTTAAATGTTGATGAATGCAAAATGTTCATTAACATTTCAAACACTAATGAGCTTTCAAGTATTAAAGACTACTGAGGATTGAACTCTAAGTCACCGCAGGCAACGACAGCTCTTCCCATTGGCTTGCAGGGGTTTTGGATCAGGCCTTGGATTTAGAATCACTGGGAGGTGATGGCCAGGGAGTCATGCACTGTAAAGCAGAGCTTGTCAGGATGGTAACCCTGCAGCAGGATTTTGGGAAGAGCAAGCACTGAGTGGTACCTTTGGGTAGGACGGTACATCCCGCCGGGGAGCTGGTCTCTTGCTTTCATCCAAAAAGCTGTACTTGCAGGGACAGTTAGTCCTGAAATGAAATATTCATCTCTTAGCATTGTGGGAACAGAACCAGAGTGCCTCAAAAAAAGGCTGGAAGTACTCTCATCTCTCAGCAGGCATTGCTCATAGAATCACCCCACTCCCCAGGCTCTCCCTTTCTAATGTGCTGCTGCTCAAATGCTTTAAAAGCGTGAGCCTCTTTAGGATTTCCTCCCCTTGTGCAACACCCCTGTTGCCCCTTCCCCATCTATTTGCATTCAAGTGGGGAGCATCTTTCTTCAGGCATGTATCCATGGATACTCAATCCCTTCTATTCAAGCCAAGTAACTTTCCTTTCAGTGCTGTCCATGGCAGGCATCCTTCTCCAAGGCTGGCAGAGCCCTGCCAGGGGCCACGCTGGCTATGGACACACCTTATTGACTAGTGTAGGCACCCACTTACTGCAACCCAGCTCCAGGACTGGTAAAAGCTTGGGCAACACCATCCATTTTGATGGAATGACCATCTTTCCTGCTGCCCTGCATGTGGGACAACAGCAGTGAGGCACAGACTTGGCAGACACACCTGCTTGGCTCCCCAGTCCTGCAGGAAGGGAGTCGCTGCCAGAAATTACAGGTAATTAACACTCGCCTGGTTATTAACACCAGCACCCACTGTCAGTTATCTATTCTTCCTTCCCTTGCATATTGAAAAGCCAAGCTGGTGCTGTCCCATCTGAGCAGAGGACTAAGGGAAACCTCATCACTCCCTACAACTACCTGAAAGGAGGTTGTATCAGGGTGGGGAGCAGCCTCTCCTCCCAGGTAACAAGTGACAGGATGAGAGGAAACGGCCTCAAGCTGCGCTAGGGGAGCTTCAGGTTGGACATCAGGAAAAATTTGTTCACTGAAAGGGTTGTCAAGCATTGGAAGGGGCTGCCCAGGGAGATGGTGGAGTCCCCACCCCTGGAGGTGTTCAAGGAATGACTGGACGTGGCACTCAGCCCTCTGGTCTAGTTGACAAAGTGGTGACTGGTCAAAGATTGACTTGATGATCTCAGGGGTCTTTTTCAACCCAAATGATTCTGTGATTCTGTGACTGGTGGTGGGAGGTGCCCACCAGCCTCACAGCCTTTGAGAGCATTGAGGTGCTGCACTGCAGAGGGAGAGCAGTTTCTTGCCAAGCAGCCACAGGGGCACAATAACACTGAGAGTTCTGTGGTATCACCCATGACAATCACAATGCTCTAGCTCAACACCTGTTTCCCAGGTAGCTGTTCACATGGGCTTTATTAACTCTCCTGTGAGGCTGCTCTGCTTGCATTTCACATTTATAGAATCATCTTCGGGCTGGAAGAGACCTTAAAGATCATCCAGTCCCAAATCCCCTGCCATGGGCAGGGATGTCACTTACTAGATCAGGTTGCTCAGGGCCCATCCAACCTGGCCTCAGAAAAGTCAAGAGATCTATCCCTGTACCTCTAGCATTTGGATTATCCTTTCTCATTTTTCAAGCCTCCTGCCAATGGAAGCAAAAAGAAACCCTCCAAAAGAAGCCAAGCAAAGCATTCCACTAACTGTATTTGCCCCCTTTTTGACTATTCTGTATATTCTGTATTGCACCTCTTTTTAGTGCTTCTCTTCTCTGTTGGGAATTGGTCCAGGTCTTTTTTCTCCTCTTAACATTGATGTCTGCTGTCATTTCTGGTGGCAGTATCTGAATGCTGTGAAAGTTATGTCATCTTACAGTTCATGGTGGTCAGCTGACTTCAACCAGCTGCCTTTTCCTGCCCTGTTTAAGGAGATTCTCAGTTGGTGAAAAGCAGTCTTAATAGTTTCTAAAGCTGTTTCCTCAAAACTGCACTGTGTGGGGTATTAGTAGGATAAAAATAGTGAAATTGGGGCATTCCTTGCCCTAATTGGAGCTGACTTACCAGGGTTAGCCGAGGGTCAGCCAACTATCTCTAATTCCCAGCTGTAGTGAGATATTGAATCCTTCATCCCAGCACACTGGGGAACAACACCAGAGCCAGGATGCATCAGACCTTTACAAATGTAAAACTGTATCTGCAAATGATCATGGTTTTAAATGACACTGTAATGATATTAGCATCTGCCAGTGGTGAGCACAGAAGGCAGACAAGCAAAAAAAAAAAAAAAAGGCAATTTGAGGGGATGCAAATGGGGCTGCTTTGCTCTTCTGAAGAGGAGAGATGCACAATTCGCTGTGCAGGATGACTTTTATAAACCTGGCTGTTCAACCTTTGGTAATCTAACTGCAAATAAAAGTAAATATAGGTAAACATACGAGAATACAGCTGTGTCCACTGTGATGTCACTGAAGGGATATATGCACTCACACATACATTAATTGAATTTAGATGTGATCTCTAATTGCAACTGCAATGCCTTATCTAGCAAATGACACAGCACAGGGGATGACAAGTCTAAATAGGAGCAAATACATTTCCACTTGCCCTGGCATGACTCTGTTCCCACACTTATCTCATGCCAACAGGAGAGAGCTTGCTCTGCTGCTCTCATGTGAAGCATCCCTAGGCTGGGGTCACTGCAGGCTGGTGGCTCCTGTGGAGTTGTGGTGCCTTGGGAATTGGGATCCACAGCTCATTTCTCAGTATCTGGGGGTCCCTCCTAAAGGCCAGCAATGAAAGAGCATCCTCTCCTCAGTTTTGTAGCAAAGAGGTGAGTCGTAGCCACTAAACCCATCTACATCCTTCTGCTGCTTGGAGACCCAAACCCTTAGGGTACAAATAATCATGGGCAGAATTTTGGGCAAGGGGGAGAAGCTTCTGTGCAGCTGGGAGGAGGAAAACCGAGCTCCAGGTAACCCAGGCGAGCTGTGACAGGCACCTGCCACAACGATGTGACACAACGCGATGCTGAGCCGAGCAAGTCTGGCTCCTGCTTCAGCCAAAGCAGCTGCGCAGTGTGAGCTCAGAGCAAGCCACTGTGGGTGTCTGTGCCCAGAACGACCTGCTGATCAGCTCCACACCCATTTTTACCACAGCTTTGCAGCCTCACGCCCCACGCTGCTCTCTGGCTTTTGGCGCCTGTCATATCTCCCTGGGAGCCCTGGGTGCAGATCACCCCCCCGCTGGAGCCAGGCACACGGAGCACTCCCGTTCTGGCTTTGCTTGTTGGCAGGTTACTGTTTACCCAACAAGACACAGATTGCAAGGTGACAACACCTGCAACAAGAGTGAGTCAGGGCTGTTGGGAGCCTCCTACTTCCTGATGCGTGTGTTGGCAACTCAATGAACACCAAGTTGCCGTAACTTCTGGTTTTGGTCTGAATTCCCTATCCATCACTGTGGTGGGAAGTGCAGCCCTCCCAGCTCCCCACAGCAGCTGAGGGAAAGACAAATGGACACACACATTATTCACACGACCCCCAGCACAAACCAGTGCCCATGTTTTTTGTGTCTGCTGCCAACCTGAGCTCTGAGTTTTCTGGTGAGATTTCCTCACACACCCCAACAAGAGATGGTGCAAGTCACGGGACAAACTGATATAAATCTGGGGCAGAACTGAGGTTAATAATGTTACTGTGCATTTATGCTAATACAGCAGCTGAATTTGGCCTTAGTGGGAATGTGTTAAGATTGTGCCTCCTGACATATCTGGATAACAACATTTATAAAAGGCAGTGATTATTAAGTCTGAATCTTTTAGCAAATCTACCATTGCCCTCAATAGGAAATAGTTTTGATTAAAGGTCAGAGAATTTGAGCCCAAATGAAGAAAATGATAGAGGCTGTCAAGACAGCATTGTTACATTTGCTGAGAAAACTCCCCTTCAGCCACATTTTGGACAACATACATCCCTCTTCAGCAACCTTCCCAGGAGTATTCCTAATCTCCTAATGATGATCTGCTTGTCCTGCTGGGATATTTCACTGACACAGGGGGCACTTTCCAGCCAAGATCATGTACTGTACGAAATGCAATTTTTTCTGCTGGTGTTTTAATTACAGTGAGACCAAGCTTCACAGCCACAGTGAGCCCTGGAATTAGAAAGCAAATTCCCAATTTCTTGTTGAATTTGAGATGGATGATTTATAATAGCATGAGGTCATAATTAGAAGAGAGTTGCTACATGTTTATTTGGTATTTTCCCAGAATATGCTGGAGCTGATTTGAGCATTAGCTGGTTCCCAACCAAACACTGCACTGTGCAGAAGATCTTTTCCCATTCCCTCTCTCCCAGTAAATCTGGATGAAGAATTCCCATTCTGCATGGTGTAAAATAACTGTTGCAAGCCCTTTCCCTCTATTCCCATGGCCCAAGCTAATTTAGCTGGTCTTCAGACCTTAAATTAAAGCCACCATCCTTAATGGGTATTGGTTTCCTTGCTCTTTTACTTCTAAGCCCCGAAGGTAACCCAATTCTGTGGAAATGTTGCATTAGGGTTTGAAACCAGATACTCATTCCTGTGGTCAGGTCCAAAGCAGAACTTACCTGCTGCTTCTTGCTGCCATTTCCTCCCTCATCTTTTTAATGTCGCGCTTGCATTTCTCAATCTCCACCACTTTCAGGCCTTCCACTGTCAACAAAGGAAAACAACAGGGGTGTTACCATGGCAAAACTCGCAGGATCTCCTTTCAAAGAGCTCTAACAGTGGGGTTATCCAGCGAGCCAGCGAGCCCTTACAGACTGCCTTGGTTCTCACACGCGCAGGTGCTGCCAAAGCGATATATCTCGGAAACCCACAGGAATTCTCTGCTGCCAGTTTAGTTAATAGCCACGGTATTTTAATTCACAGAACGGCTAGAGCTTTTCCAGGACTGTGAGCAGCAGTCAGCTGTTGTGGTGCCTTCGCTTCTCTGCTGTGGAACACGAATCAAAGGAAATCCTGAGCAAAAAAAAAAAAAGCCCCTCCCGCGATGGGATGATAAGCACAGGCAAACACGTCCCGGTAGGATTAGAATTCCCATTAAGATAAAAGGTTTTGATTTGGGAGTTCATGCAGAGCATTAAGGAGCTCTGAGCAGCATTGCTAGGTACAGAAAAAAACCCAAAGTGACAACGCAGGAGGGAGAGAAAAATGCTGAAAAGCTTTGCTCTGACGATTGATTTCAATTTTTATTTTTATTTTTATTTTTTTCAGGTATTGAAAACCTGTCACTTCTTTTTTGCCGATCAATTTTGTAATCAAAGGCTATTTCTGCATGTGGCACAAAAATCCTATAGCTCCCTTGTGTGTGTAATTGCGAGAGCCACGAGGCACAAAGTTTGATTGCCTGTTCATGCAGCACACACTTTATTCCACGCAGCCACGAGAACCCAACGCTGGGTGGGTATGAGAATGTTCTCCCTTTTATTTCCCCCTCGTTTGAGAATCGTTGTGCTCAAGGACATAGCACAGCACCATTTATTACGTGTGTGTCATTCATAGGCAATCATGTCACAGCCCATTTGTTTACTGGACTCACTGTTTGCATGGACAGGCTGAGGTTCAGGAAACTCCAGGGAATGTGCAATCGGACAATCAGTATTCAGCAACTTTCTTAGAAAATCACAGTCTGAATCACACTTATCTGGAGAGCAGCATGTAGGTGACAAAAACCTGCCTTGAAGGGCACAACTCTGTAGATAAGCAGAGACCTCAGTTTTGTTTTCCCTGTGCCAGTAACAACAAAGATTGCTGTTGGAACTGGGAAAGGGGAAAGAGATGTGCAGGATCCAAACCCAAAACATTAGGAAAGGAAAGCGAAAGGGGTTTGATTTATGTTTGTTTACAGGAATACCCCTGCTTAAAAAGACCATTTACAAGTTTATATCTTTTTTCATCCATCATCGTTACAAGCAATTTTTTGGGGTGATCACAATGTGATGATACAGCCACGTTGCTGTCCTGCCTACTCAAGATCTTCATTCTGGATACATGGCTGCACTTTTTGGGGCACTTTGTCCAACTGCTGCTGATCAGCTCCATCTGACCTGCTGAGTACCACCTTGGGTCACTGACCCGGGAGAAATCTGTGGGTATCCCACTGGCCAAGCTGTCTAAATGGTGACTGGTGCCTGTTTGAAGCAGTGGGAGCAAAGCAGAGCTCTCAGAGTGACAGGGAAGTGGGGCAGGCAACTGCAGGGAGAAGAGGAGTTCTGGTGCAAAACAGCAGCCCCGAGCAATTTTTCCTATTGCATCTCTTTAGTTTTCAGCCCAAACCTCTCCAGGGGAGCTGGGAATTTACATAATTATTTTCTTTAAGGTAGATGTGAGATGCTTACAAATTGCAAGGGGGTTTTGCCAGCTTCCTTATTCATGTGTGGGCTGCTGTGCAAACACTGGAGCAGAGTAAGTCAAGCCACGGGACAAAGCACTCCCAGGGCTTGCTCTGCCTGGACTCACTTTCCAAGGGGAAGTGACAAGCTTTAGCTGGGATTTAAAAATCAGTTAAAGAATTTGGCTCCTCGAAAACACGACTCTGATGAGGTCTCTAGGCAGGAATGGGAAGGAAGCTGAGAACATTTCATGTGAGGTGCAGATGTAGTGCTGTCATGAGCCCTTACCCCCCACACACAGGTCCCCTCTGGGGAAGAAATCCTGGAGATCACATGTGAAAGTGATGGAAAAGGGATCTCCGAAGGGGGCAGGGGAAAAGGCGAAATAAAAGCACAATTCTTTTCACATTTGGCTTGCAAATGATAAATGGCCTTGTCATGTGCATTGATTAAGGAGCCATTATATTATTCTGCAGCAAGAAATACCTTCTGAAAAGACCCTGTGCTGTCTAAAGAAATCCTTGGGCTGAATCCAGCAATGAAACATGGCTCTTAAAGCAACCTCTGGGAGCCCAGCTCGAGCAGGGAGGTTGGACACTCCCTTTCTCCCACACTTCTGCTTTTTAAGCATGACAGCCAGGGATTCTTTCAGAACGTTGCAGATTTAGCTCCGTTGCAAACTCTGGAAGTCCAATTTTGAGCAGATGGGTTGAGCACTTGTAGACAGGCAGCCCGGGGAGCTCCTTCCCACAGGCTGAGGCTGCTGGAGCTCAGGCAGAATGGCAGCAGATTGGAACATCAGCTGCAAAGTCCATCAGCAGTGGGACCCACTCACAGAGAGAACCCTCGTTCTGGGGGCCAGGGAATTCAGTTCACCTGCATGGCATGGCACTGCCTTCCCTAGACCAGCAGCAAATCGCTGGAGTGTGCAAGTGCAGAACTCCTTCCCACTGGCAGGGGCGTGAAGTCCTTGGTTATCTCCCTCCTCTGCTGTGGGCTGCCAGTGCTGAAAGGCAGCGTGTGTGCCAGGGATCCCAGGGGATCACCAGGGGTGGAAAGCAGCTCCTCTCAGGCTGGGATATTTGCTTCCCTAGACTGCCAAGGGGGTAGAAATACTCACAGGAATGTTTGCCCTATTTGCTCCAGTCCGTGGCGTTTAGCCCTGAGAACTGGAGTTGGTCAGAAGTTTCACTGAAAATGCAGAGTGACTGAGCTAATTTCCCCCCTCCCCGGTTGCTTTTAGACAAAAGAATAAATCAGTGGAGCCCTGGGAAAAACAGCAGCCAAACAGGCAGGGAGGAATTCCTACTCAAGCTCGTTGCTGGAGGTCAGCACACTGCAGGTTGCCCCTTCCATGGACATCCCACAGCACCAGGAGCCCGAGATTGGGGTGGCTACAGGGAGAGGTTCTCCTGCAGCTGCTCCTTGAAAAGGGACATTTTCCCCCCTCCCTGCTGACAAAGGCATCAGTCTCACCGAGCAGCTGCAGGGTCAAGGTAGCTTCTGGTCAGGGGAAGTTTCAGGAAAACAACTTCTTCCATGAACCAGAAACTTTTTTTTTTTTTTTCTTTTTTCTTTTTTTCCCAGCCAGCTCTAGTGGGAAAGTGCTTTCTGCAGCTGTAGTGCTGGGAAGGCTCTGCCCACTCCTGACTTCACTGCTGTGCATCTGCAGGGATGTGGCCTTTGGAATCAACACCGTGTTGGGTGACAGAGCCTTATTTGTGCCCCTTCCCTGCCTCTCCGGGACCTTGTTCTGGATAATACACCAAAACCAACTCAGATGCTGCACAGGGGGGAACAAAACAACCAAAAAACCAGAAAAGGAGCTCGTTGACCAAAGTGAACTTAACTTGGTCGTGGCACAGCAACAACATGGTTGTGTTACGGTACAAGTACCTGACTGACAGAAGGAGGGTGGTGGTGTTACCCCCTGGAATTACAGACCCATGGCCCCAGCAAGTGCTTTAGGGGGTCAGGATTAAGGTGCAGAGGGATGTGGGGTCACTGCTGGGTGCAGGGAGGTGACAGGAGGTTGGGGCATGTGGGCCATGGGAGGACAGACCAGGGGCTGGGAAGTGGAGGATGGGGAGGTGGGCAATGGAGACCTTCTACCACAGGGACATGGGAACAGCAGGAGGTGGCCTTGAGCCCAAATCTCAGTGCAGGGTTTGGGAGCCCTTCAAAAGGGAGGTTGGGAGGTGCTCTGGGTGCCAACCATCCCACCCTGACCTCACCGTGGGCTCCCACCATCCCCACACCTCACCCGTGCTTTTGGGCTCGAGGCTGGCCAGGTTATGAGGGATTAGGAGAAGAGAGGGAGCTGTGATTAGTGGGGGGGGGTTGGGGTTCCGAGGCACCAGTTCCCACTGCAACAGGAAGAAAGGGACACTCACATTCAACCTTTTTCTCCAGCATTGCCAAGTGATTAGCTACTTCCGTTTTCAGCTCATTGATTTTAAAAACCCTGAAAAGAAAACCCTCATGTATTAATGACATACATTCAGTGCTGTACCTACCCTAGGTACTAAAGGGCTGTGGCTAGAAATGCCTGCATTTTTCAGAGGATGGATCTGCCCAACCGTGGTTGCCATAAGGAAAAGCAAATCTTCCATGGAAATGCTGCCATTTGGGCTGAAAATACACCCGGGTTTAATTTTCAGAAAAATTAACAACAAATGATTTTTTTATGGCCCTGGGAATGCACTGTGGCTCTGCAACACTTCATCACCCCCTCTCTTGGCAGTGACTTGCCATTGTACCCCCCAGGGAAGCCAAGTTAAATTGATAATGCTTCGTCTAACAGCAGCATCCTGGTGTCTGCACACTCAAGCCCTTCTCCTCTCCCCCTTTTGAGCTACACCAGTGATAGGCTGAGCTGTGGTGGGATTGATCTGTCTTATTGAAACCAGCTGGAATAGAATAAGCAGCTATGGAGATGTTGAGAAATCCTCTCGGAGGGGAGACATTTTTGGGTGATAAAGGGGAAAATGAAACAAATCAGGTAATTTGACTGTTTAGCAAAAAAGCATTTCTTTTGCTTCCTCAGAGGGAGGGAGCACAAGAAGAATATTTATTTTTATCATTTCATCTTTTTAGATCAAAGATAATCACCAAAATCGCTTCTGGTTTGAGCTACTGTATTGCTGTCAGCAGGAAACATCATGTGTTCCAGACCTAAATTTGGCAGGCAGAGTGGGATTTCAAAGAGGTCTTAAATGCCCCTCTGCCTCCTGTGAAGATTTCACTTCAGGCTGATAAAAGAAATAGCATTTTAAATTAATGATGATGTTCAGCTTCTTACCTCGAGAACTGTTCTGCAATCTGTCCCAATAAATTCTGGAACAATTCTTCTTTCTCTGAAAAAAATAAGAGGGAGACATAACAGAGTGCCCATGAACAATGCCACAGTTTCTGAACACAAAAAAGAAGTCCACCTTGCCTTTTAGTTTTATTCTGGGAAATTATCCTGGAGATTAGGTTTTTTGATGCAAATTCACGAGGTTTGTGCTCCACAAACTTCAGGCAAACATGAGATGGCAAAGTTACTGTCCTTGAACAACGAGGTCCACCCTTCCTGGTTTGTGGGATGGACACAGCAGGGTAGAAGTTTCCTAACTCCTTTCCCCTGCGACAGAGATGCCACAGGGATCCTGTCAGGATCCCACTGCTGCCTGAGCTGCCACACTGGGAATGCTCCTGACAGCAGGTCCCCACCTCCCACGGCCAACTCCAGCTCTCGGGCTCTTCAGCTGCCTCTTCCCAAGGCAATCACAGGACTGCAATCACTAATACAGGGAAAAGCAAACAAGCCCTTAAAACAGGACCCCGGATTTCGAGGGACAGTGCACTTTAGGAAGGAAGAAGAGGTGTTTTCCCGTCTTTCAGTGTGTTCACACTGTGTTCACAGAGACAGGGGGAAGAATAAACGACCTTTGCTGAACTGTGAGCTGCTGCTTTGAGATTACTCCCTCTTTCCCCCACGAGCTAATGCAAACTGCACTGTGCTGCAGTTGTTCTTGCTCCTGCACTGTGCATGTACTCTTAGTTTCTCATGCTACAGGAGAGGAGATGTTGAATACACTCACATACACCTCACAGATTACAGAACACCCATTTATGCCCCACTTAGAAATAAAATACCCTGATGGCATTTCTGCAGCTACTCCGTGCCCTTCCCAGGGGGAACAGGACGCCTCACAAGTGCAATCACCCAGGCAAAACACATCAGACAGAAATACAGCCCAGCATTTACAGTGTATTTCTAAATAATAGCTCTTGTACCTGTTGAAAGGATTTGCAATTCCTCAGGTATTAGAGATGTCAGAAACACTTCTCAGGAGCATTCGTATTGCTGGTCAAAACAAGTTAGCTGTTACCCCCGTGTCTCTAAAGTGGAGCAAGCAATCTGTGCTCTGAAAGTCTCAGATCTAATTCTCTCTTTTTGTTTTTTTTTTTGCTATGATCCGACTCCCAGTGGAGCGGCTTGCAGAGCAAAGGAAGAGATTAGTTCTTTTCACAGAGACCCATTTTTCAGTTTTCCCATAAAACCCAAGCGCTAAAACAAAGCAAATGCCATGTCCTATTTAAGGCAGGAGGGAAACTTACCGTGTGCTGCACCTGGGATGGCACCCGAGTCAGACAGTGAAAATAAGCAGCGAAACCCGTGTCCTCTCACTCCGATGCTGCTCAGCCCTCTGACAGTGCCTGTGGATTCTCTCTTTTTGACAAGTTCCCTATAAACACCGTTCCAGTAAAAAAAACCCCAACAGTCCTACTTTCACTCCCTCCCCCTGTCAAAACTCACTTGGAGTACTAGGAAATTCTCATCCAGGGAACAGTCAGCTGCAATCTGATGTTTATGGATGTAATAAAAGACTTTCAAAACGAAGATGTATGTTTTTATAACCCTAGGGTGCAGTAAAGATATATGACTAAGAGTGGCAGTTCGACTCATCTTAAAGAGACAAAGATCCATTTCTCTGCCCTGCTCCTTTCCGAGGGGAAGACTTCTGGTAACCCTGTTTCTGAAGGAGATGAGACATTGCTCCAACATCATTTAGTCTCACTTGTCCCCTCCTATGCAGAACAGGAGGATTAGGTGTGCTTTTACTCCCTTTATTACCCAGTGTCTTATTTTTTTATACCTCTGGGTAGGGCTGATACCCCAGGTGCACACAGACACCTTTTCCCTCAGCTTCTTCATTTCATCTCCTGTCATTCCCTCTGTGAGAAGGAAACCCTACTGCATGCAGCTCGGGCACCTTGCTCAGGGTTGCCAGTTCCTGCTGCAGCACCCCAAAGCCCAACAGCAACTCTCTTCTCACCTCATTCCCCCCCCACAACATGCAACATTTGCAAATGTAGGTGTTCAGCAAGTCAGATTTTTTGCACAGCACACGGGGTGTTTTACAGCTGAAAAGCAGAAAACCCCCTGCAGAAGGTGCTGCAAGGGTGTAATTCTGGGCTGAGGATGGTCAGCTCAGGCTTCCCCGGGCTTCCCGTGGCTCATTCCCGTGCTCTCTGCGGGCACAGGGACTTGGGCTCCTTGCCCACTGGCCCCTGCCAAGCTCAGCAGGGAGCTTGGCCAGGACATCACGGAGAAAGGAGCCACTTTGCCTTGTCTCCAGCAGCTCTGGGAAGAAAGCAGGTGCGGGGAAATATGGCAGGAGCGTTTTTTCCCTGTGACTCCCGCCGTGGCCGGATCGGAGGGCTGGCAGAGAGCACTCACCTTCCCTGCCAGGCGGGCAGTAGGTACACACTGAGGCAGCTCAGGTTACCTTGCACCCACACAGATGGTTTATTACCCACTGCCAAGTGCCCTCTCCTTTGCAACACCCTGCTCAGCAGTGACTCTTCCTCTGCCCTCTTACCAGCTGGGATCATGGCCAGGGAGCCACCTCCATCCTCCCACTCTCCCTGTCTGCCCTTGCCATCCTGCCAGCCTCCACAGCCTGCAGGCAGGGACTCTGTGGGGTTTGGGGAAGGGCTTTGTTTCCCTCCATCCTTTCTGCTGTGGACAAACAAGGCTGGGGGGACACGGACATCTCCCCTTTCCCTGCCAGCACCAGCCTGGTGAATTCCTGCCACATTTCTCCCAAATGATTCTGCCTCTGGCTCAGGTTTCTGTCTGTATTTCGCTTTCTGTGGATTGTTTGGATCTAGGGTCTCAGAGTAATTAAAAAAACCCACAAGCAGCCAGGTGGCCAAAAGCCTCAGGAAGGGGTGTGCTTCAAGCCCACGTCCACGAATCACGTCATATCGAGCACCAAATTCGCTTGGCAGCTCAGGTCAATTTGGGTTGTCGCATACAAGTTCCCAGTCAGGTGAGTAATCCCGAAGCAGCTGGCCCCATCCCAACGCACGCATCCATGTGGGATGCACGTAAGGAGCAGCAGACAGCAGGAGGGTTTTGCTCTCACAGTCTCTGCCTCTTCAGTCTTGCCTGAGCTGCAAGCGTGAATAAGCCTCCAAAAGGGGAAGGGAGACGTCCCTGAATAAGAAGACACAGTGACAAGCTTCTGTCGCTTCACCAGTAGCAATCTGCACAAGATCCTGTGTATTTAATCATTCAGGGGAGGAAAGAAGTCCCTGCAGATGTCTGCTGAAGTCACTGGTGGGCTCAGCAGTGGTGGGCAAGGCAGGGTTAGTGCTGATTCAGCACTTTACAGCAGGCAGCTACACATCTTGGTTGTGCTATTTCTCCCAGTGCAAGCCAATATTCCTGGGGAGAGACACAGGAATATTGCTTTCCTCTGTGCGGGTCCTACAGAGCATGTTGGGCTGGAAAGGCAAGCGAAGTGGGAGGTGGAGGCTTTGCCACAGCCTCAACCTCTCAAAGTGGCTCCAGTGCACAGCCAGGATCCTGTCACTGGGCTGGTGGGCACAGAGTGGCACATGGGGAGCTCTCTCCATGAGCTGGCCTCCATCCCAGTCAGGCAGTGCTCTCTCTGGGTTCCCTCACCCCTTCCCCCAAGGATGCAGGGATGCTTGTGGTGAAGGAGCCACCGGGGCACTCTGGAGATGGAGGTGCAGAGAGGACCGGGGATAACTTGGCACATCTTACTCTCTTTCAGGTCACATCTCTGGTGAGGTCTCTGATGCCTTGTTCAGCTACCCAAGTGCTTTGCTGAGGGCAGCAAAAAACCCCAACTTTGGAGCAGTAGGGAAATCCCTGTGCAGGTTTTTCTGCCCGTTTTTTAGGACTTCAGTGGATCAGACTCATTTGATCTCCACAATAATTCCTTTCCCTGCACTATCAGAAACACGACAGACTTCAATTTCATTTCTTGAGAGCGTGCTGCTGGTAGGATTTGTTCATTTAATTGTCACCTCCATTACCATTGCAGAGTGCCTGAACCCTACTAATTAGAGCCACAACACAGCCATTGGGAGTTTTGAGCCAGTTCCACCACAAGGACAGAGACCAGAGCCCTTCTGCTGTTGGGAGGGAGAGGATGCCAGCTCAGGGGGGGAAAAGCAGCCCCTGCAGACCTCTGGTGAAGTCACTGGTGGGCTTGGGAGCTTAAACACCACAGAGAAAAGGAAGGGCTGGGCACTGGGGGGTTGATGCTCTGCTTGGATGTGCCTTTTGGTCCAGGGCCACAGGAGGAGGGACAACACTTGATGCAACAGTCCCACAGGCTCAGAGCCAGCTCAGCCTTTGCCTTTGCCTTGCAGACAGCTGACCCTTGATACAGCAACTGCTGCTGCATCCAACCCTCACTGGAATAATAATAATAATTTTTTTTCCCCAACCCTCTCCCATGACTGTGGCCAGGAAATGAAGAACAGTTTCTTAGCAGGACTCCGGTGGATATCTCTTCTGCTGGATAAAAGCCACTGCTTATATTTTTCCCCCAGAAGGATCATATTTTCCAGTCCCACCTTTTACAGCCTTTGTTCTGCTGAAGTGTGTGTCATTCTTCTCCAGCTGCCTGGGAGACTGATGAAAAGAGGTGCATTGCCTCCCACTGCTGTGAAAATTGGGGTGACCCCCTTTTTGGCATCTATTTGGAGGAGCTGCTTTGGGAAGAAGAATAACACAGGCAGAGTTGTTTAAGAAGTGAAGACTAGAACAGAGACGGGTTTTTTTTTTTTTCTTTTAATGAAGAGGAACAATTTCCCAGTCTGTTTCTTCTTCCTACTCTCAGCAAAATGTCAGGAATGCTTAAGATTAATGACAACCCATGTGAAAGAGAAACAGATACCAAGGAACATTAGTTCCATCACACTCAGTTCAACTTTCATCCTCTTTCCATAGCAGGCTCTGTCTTATGCTTTGGCAACCTATGGCCAGAATTTTTCTTGCCCTTTTCAGCTTAGATCTTTGGAAATCCTTGTTTTATAAAATCAGGGAGGGAAGAGAGATCTTGCTGACACAGTGAGCTGCATTCTGCACAAAGCAGAGCCATGCGCTGTCAGCTGGGGATGAAAAATGAGGGCCTTGGGAGAGCGTGAAAAGTCATACAGGGCCTTATAAAAATAAACGGTTAGCTTCATGTTAGGGGAATGAAAAAAAAAAGTAGAGTTTCTAGAAAGCCCTTCTATCAGCTTCCCAGCTGGTATAACACAGTGGCATTCCCTGGTATAGCCATGCTGGCCCCATTTGCTGGTCTGTGTCTTGGGGCAGTGGCTGCTGGTTACCCACAGCAGCTGGTACACAGGGACACATCCTCCACCCCACCTTTTCTGATCTGATAACACAAACAGTGCACTCCTGGACCAGAACAGTGATGCTGTTCCAGTAGAGTTTGCCACAATAAGGAAATAGTTTAGGAGACAACTTCTTTCCTCTGGGCAGCCACGTGTGTCCCTTGGCTTTGACTACCTCCTTCTGGCAAGAGCAGCAATCACTGACATGGGACCTGTTTATGGCTTGTTACAAATCTTACTGTGGTTAAGTTCTTCCCCATTTCATAGCCTCTTTGTTCTTTTTACTCTCCATTTGCCTTGGCTCTCTGCATGCACAAGCTCCCTGCCGTTTCCTCCCTGTCTCCCCCACATCCTCCTACACTGTCTTGCTGTGCCCTTTTTCCTACAGATATTTCTGCCACAGTGGAGTGGCTTTTGTTCCCTGTGCTTTCCAATCTAAAAGAAGACAGTGCTGTGAGATGTTTTCTTGCATGATACAGGAGCCTAAGCAAGAAGAAGAGGTGGGACTTGCAATCAGCAAAAGGCAGAGGATGAGGTGGGACCAGCAAAACTGCATCACTCCAGTCCCAACAGACTCACCCGTTCCTGCAAACCACTTTTTCCAGCCCCAGGCTTTCTGCCTCACTCTTGTTCTTTCCGTGCACCCTGTGTTTCCAAGATAATCTTAACCTCTTGCTCTTTGTCTCTCCTATCTTTCCCATTTTACTGCTCCAAACAGCGTCCCCAGCTGACACCTCCTACCCTCCCGCAGTCCTTGCCTCAGCAGCTATTCCTTGTATCTCCACGGTGCACAGCTCAGGCTGCCTTGATGTGAGTGGCAGGAGATACTGCAGCTGTATACTCATACAGATGAGCAAAACCACGAGCCAGATGCTCGACAGGAATTGCCCCAAGCAAATGTTCTGCTCCAGTGGCTGAGAGCTGCCGGCCTGAGCACGATACTGGCAGGCAGAGAGGAATGGCAGAAGCACCATTTGAGTCCTGCCTGTGGAGCACAACAGTGCCGTGGGTGGGGAATGTGTTCCAGATGTGTTCTCTCACCCAGGCCTTCTTTAATCTTGTCAGGTGTATTTAAATATTTATCACACTTAGAGCTACCATGCCCGCAACAGAAATTCTGTTCTCTCCTCAGCCACTTGGAAATAACGGGGGGGGGGGGCTTGATTGTTGTGCTCAGCTTTCCAGCAGAGCTTTGCTGAGAGATGAACAAGTTTAACAAAGCACTGCAGGACAGGCTTTCACACATTGCCTAAAAAAACTCCCCTCACTGCTCCACACAAGACTCTCCCCAGGGCATCAGGGGTGCTGAGTCAGACCAGGGGAAAGTCCCCTGGACCTCAGCCATTCACCTCACCCTCAAATTCTTTGAAATCTGAGCACAGTTTGTCAGCTTTCCTCCAGAACACCGTGATCAAACACTTTTTGTTCTGCTGTAGCCACAGTCGTGACACCATCACGTTTCTTTCTTGCATCATAGGCATGTAATTTCAACATAAAAATGTTCACAAATTCAGCTTTAGTAAATTCAGTACAAAAGGGTCGTTTTACCTGAGAGCTGCTCAGTGGCAACAGGTATCACTTTGTATGGAGACCTGGAAGAGTCAGAGAGGGCTGATGTTAGCAACACTCAAAGTGCAGTTTGCATTTCAGGCACTTTTTCTGGACACACAACCCTCTGATTTACTGGAGGTGGAGAGACCTTTATTGTGCTCTATGGGCACACAATGAATGTGGCAGAAATGCCTCCTCTTTGGCATCCCTGGACAGCTTGTGGATGAGGTGGTGAGGGAATCTGGTAGGTCAGAAAGGAGTGGTGGGGATGGTCTTTTTGCTCTGCGTTTGTTGTCCTGTGATGCAGCTCCCTCCCATCTGCAGGGGCTCCACCACACGGTACCAGTGAGAGCAGTGGCAGAGACAAACAACAATGAAGTACATAAGGAAGGAATAAATGCCAGCAGACAGTATGAAACTGAAAGTGCCAGGCTGGACAATCAACAGGAAAACACAGAGAAAAATGAGAAAGGAATGTGGAGACGGGAAGGGCCAAAGATGGGAAGAAACCTGAGCTCAGCAAAGACTTTGACTCTGCTTTTCAAGTAACCCCCTGGTTGTGTCCTAGCAGAGCACTAAGGAGCAGGGGAACAAAGGAGCTCAGAGCCTTGACAGCAAACAGGGAGGGATGGGAACAGGTGTTCTACATTAATTACTTGAAAGTGGTATTTTTTCCTCCAATATTCTTCAAAACCAGCAGGAATTAGTGCTACAGGCCAGCATGCACTTCTTACTGTCTGCCCCCTCCCTCCAGAGAGTTACTCACCTCCCACTGCACACAAAAGGCACCTGCAGGCAGCCACCCCCTCCCTTGGGCTTCAGGCTGGTTTTATAGAGCAGGGGGCAGCAAGATTTACCTCTCTGTGTTTGCAGGCATTGTCGGATCGATGGACACCATGCAATTGTCCGCCGTCAAAAGGGAGATCGTCGTGTTCCTGAAAAGCAAGTTCCAAAGAGGATTATTCGACCTAGAAATGCTGGCTGAAATCTTCTCCCTGCCCTGGAACTGCCTGGGACCCACCTTACCTCAGTGCAGGAAGGGTCAAAGCACAGGACAGGACAGGCTTGCTGCTCCAGCCACTTCACTTACCAGAGATGTTTCTGGCAAAATGCAAAGCGTGATCATCTTTGATCTCAGAGCAGACTTTGCTCCCTGCTAACTTATTTATTCTGCTGACTCACTGACTAATAATTTCTGTGAAGAAGCTGAGTTTTCTGATACGTTGACTCAGCAGTTATGTATTGACTCACACTATACAAATGACTATTCGTGCTATGAACATCTTCAAATTATTTAGTTACTCTTTCACCAAAAAAAACCCAAAACAAATGTCTTGTTGAATATGGGGCCTTTATTTATTTATTTATTTTTCAGTACTGTGCTAAGTGTGATCTCTCAGGCTCAGATACAAACCCTGGAGGTTTACTTTGGCTCCAGGAGCCTGGTTGAAACACACAGTCCTTTGGAAACCTTTTGATGAAAATAAAATGCCAAATATGCAGTGAACACCCTGATCATGAATAACTAGAATGGTTAAACAAAGATTCCTGGGTGATGGAGTGGAAATAGTTGACATCATGAGCAAATGAGAGTTATTAACCTCCCTAATGTCAAATGGGAGGAAACAGTCAGAATAAACAGCAAAGGGCATTAATTCTGTCCAGCAACTTATGCAAATTCTGAGTCAGTGCACACAATTTTATCTTTAAATCCTCAGAGATGGAGTCGTGCAACAAACCCATGATTCTAGAGGTGACAAAGGGGCTTCCCTCCCCCTGCCCCACTCCCATGGACTTGTGGTGCAGAAGTGGGGGGATGCTCCACGGTGACACCCCCCACCACACACCAACCTCTCCCAGTGACACCCCCCCACGTGTGACCCTGAATCCTTCTCAACACGGAGGTCTCAGTTGGTTGCTGCTCTCAAGGTTGAAGGTAAGAGAAATAAACCCAACAGCAAACTGCAGCAGGAGGGAGGGATACGTGGACTTGGCAGGACAACATAAATTAGGAAGCGCTTGGCCTGGGCAATGGATTTGGGGATATCTTTGTTCTGCTGGGGTACTTTGCATTTGACTGTCCCATGCCTGTGATTAGACTGCACCCCATCTAAATAGAAAGCTTGTCACCCAGCAGCGGTGATTCTCATTGGCCCCAGATTTTCCCCTAAAACCCAAGTTCTAAACATATGGTTGCATTTCACTCAGTATGGGCAAGAATGCAGTGCTGAGGTACAACTGGTAGGTGCACACAATCTGTGTGCACTCAGGGCTGGGCTTCTGCATTTGGTTTTATTATTTTAGGCTATATCTCCTCTCTTCTACTCTGTTCCACTCTGTTCCTCAAGCACAGCCAGCACTGAAGTGGCTCAATGCCCTGCCAGAGCTTCCACACTTTCCCAGCTCTGGATTGTCCCAGTTTCTTCCAGAACGAGGGAGAAGCCTGAAGAGAAGCTAAATAAATCGTTCAGGGCCTATCTTTAAATTGTTCCCAGAAGTAAAGAAACAAAAGTGAAGTGAATGCCACAAGGGAAAAGTCAGACCTACCTTGGTAACCCTGTTGCAATGCAGAAGAGGTCCATGATATCTTTGGAGTTGCAGTATTTACTGAAGATCACCTTCCAAACGGGACAGCAGCAGGGGGAAAAGTGAAGATGAAGGACGATTAGTTCCCAGTGAGATATGAACTCTATTCAGGCGTGAACTTGGCTAATTTTAAGGCACCTTCTGTGATTTCAATTATCTGATTTGACTTGCGAGCTGGAATATTTCTCTGCTCCTGTTTAATACCTGTGTCTTTTTTTGATAAAGCAAGCAAGCCCTGGAGACCTAATTGCTGTTCAGAAGTAGAGCAATAATGAACTACTGAATGAATAATGAATAGTGAACTGAGAGCAAAAGGTTTCTGATAACGCAGTGCTGCTGCAGAGTGATAACAACTCTACATTTTAGGATGTGAGGGCTCAGATTTAGGAACAAAACAGCCCAGATTTGGGGGGGTCCTTGGATGTTATAAAAGGGAATTTAGGATGTTATAAAAGGGCTTAGGACTGTACCATACTGCCTCTGCAAGAAAACTCTCAAGAATTCAACAGCATGAGGAGTCCCCTGTTTCAATAAGTATGTGGTTATAGGATTTCTGTGCTCCACTGACCAAGGTCCCTGAGGTTGTTTCATTCCAAACTCGTGTATCCTCTGTGGGTACACATTTCACTCTCAAATCTTTCAGTGCTCTAAACCAAAAGCCTTGTTCTTAATGGACATATTGGGGGAAAAAGTAGTGATCAAAAAACACCAGCACTGCCAGTGGGAAAAGCAAGTGTGGGTGGAATAAAAAGAAACTGTAGACATAAGAATACAGGATTGAGTTTGAATGCTTCTACCAGTGTTGGGTCTCTTTTCTCAGGGAAAACTCACTGTGTGAGTGACTATGGCGGAGGCTTTGAATGTGCCATGGAAATAAAGTGCCTCTGCAGTTTTGTCCAGCTCACCTTCCCAAAGGCAGGAACAGGAGCAGGCAGTGGGGATGGTTTGTCTGGGCACTGCTGGTGTTAATGGGATGGCTGCAGGGGCTTGCATTGGGGGGAGCAGTGGTGTGGAGAAGGGCACCTTCCCTCTCACATCTCACAACAAGAAAGAATGACACATGCTCTGGGTTCAGGATGCAGAAGCTCCAAGGGATGTGTGGAGACCTAATGGCAAAACTCTGGAGCAGCAAGAAAGTGGCATTTCACAGATGAGATGTGAGGCACAGGGCGATTCAGGTCAAAAGTCTCCTCTCCTTACAAGTGCCTTGCTGGAAATGTGATTTCCCACCCCCTACAACCGCCTGTGGTTTCCCATATTCTCAGGCACAGTTTCTATTGCCACCCATCACAGACAGGAGGGATGTGCATGCCCACAGAGCAGCCTCGAGGCTGATGACCCAGAAAATGAGGAATGTGTCACCTGGGATGACTGATGGGAGGAGGCAGGGGCTGAGGGAAGGGGGCCTGCCTGCAGTGGGGTCAGGCATTGTATGTTCAGCAAGGAAAGGACCATGCAGGAAACATAACATCATCTAATTAAAGACTCTCCCGAAAGGTGCAGGTTCCAGGAGGTAATTAAGGCTGCAGCTTCACTCCAGCAGCCTTGGGTTTGAGTGCTTCAATTCCTAAATTATAGGAATGTGCCTTCTCTAAGGTGCCTTTCAGACACCAGGGGAAATCCCTCACCTGGAGGGGCTGGACCAGACCTCTGGCAACGGAGAAGCCACAGGAGAGCACATGGGATGCTCAGTGAGGGGCTGCTAATGCCTGCTCAGAGCTTGGGGCATCACGAGCCTGAAGTACCAGGAGAGCTGGGACGACATGGCATGATTTGGCCCAGCTGGTTAGTCCTGGCAATGCACTGACACTTCAGCAAAGCTTCATCCTTCAGTTTTCAGTGGTGGGAGGAGCCCTTCTACTCTTGAGTGAAGCATCAGGGGTTTTGTGGTAGAGAAGAGGGTGTCAGAGGTCACTTTCAGAGGTTGCTGTGACCCATACGTGCGCTCACACCCGCCTTCCCTGTTTTGTGATCCAGATGAGATTCCTCCAGGCGGTGTCTTTATAAAACATGAAGGACTTGATTGCTGAGGTAGGTAGTAAATGCTGGTGGGGAAGTGGGTGTGTTTTAGGAGTCTGTGTTGCCCAGTGATTGATCCTTGGTTATTAAAATACAGCAGCAATCAAAGCAATCAAAACCATTGCCATTCGAGTTCAGATGGGGTTGAAATCCTGCTCATAGCAGAACACAGCATCCTGCCAGACTGACAGCTGCTAAAACTGGCTGACAGAATATTGGAGAGTACAACAACTGGTACATGCAGTAACTGAGCAGATGATGCTAATTGCAGCTGAACAGAAGGACAAGGCTTGTGATGCGTCAGGAGTGCTATTTCAGGTATTGAGGCTCCTTATCCTGGCAGTCAATTATTATTGATCAGGACAGAGAAGAGGAGAAAAAATTATTAAAAACCATTAAAGGTAAAAAAGCTGGCCTGATGCACAGAAAGCAGCAGGAGCTTTCAGTGCACCGAGGATGAATTTTAATGTTTCCTTTTACTCCATGTAGTAGTGAAAGAGTGGGAAGCAAAACAAAGACTGTGATAGTAGATCATGAGCTATCTCCACACATGCTTTTCAGCTTTCCATACTTGGCATTTTCAAACTTGAGTTTGCTACAAGTGGATTTGTGAATCACCCACCGCACTTTGATACTCATCTCAGGATGGCTGTCCTCAGCTGGTTGGTTTTTTTAATCAAAAAGCACATGCTATTAACATTTTCTTCTGTTGCAACCCGCTGAGCTTTTCTGACCACCTCCCTTCTGTTCTCAAACGCAGCAGCCAGCCTCACGCTTCCCAGCAATACGCAATTATTCCTGTTATTGTCTGCAGGTTCATGTTCCCAACAAAGTCAATGCCCGTTGTGCTGATGGAATGCAATTGGAATGTATTTTAGAGAGATGGGAGGACAGCACCGTGTCCTATTGATGGCTCCAGCACAGTATAGGAATCCTATTTGCCTGGAGTCCATTATCATTGCAGGGACATCGACAACACGAAGGCAATACAGGGACACTTGGCTTGTGGCCACATTTCAGCCCTGTGGGACACGTGGTTTCTCCCGTGACCTGCAGATGGCTGACCTGCAGCTTTGAGGACAGCCAGCCCTGCTGTCACCAGCTGCAGAGGAGAGCATCTCACACAGTCCTGGGAAGAGGCCAGTGCTTGGGCAGGCGTCCTAAAGCTGTTCCTGTTCAGGTGGGGTCTCTGTGATGACACGTTTCTGTTTGTGGGTCTGATCCAGACCCACAGTCAGCAGTGAGTTGCTTTACCTCCCTTCAGGTCTGTGCCAGCTCTCTCTGACCCACAGTCATGGTCTTGCTTAGGTCCCTGCTCCTATGCTGGGTGAGAAGCCACCACTGCAACGAGTCTCACAGCACCTCATTCCCTGCATTAATGCCTGGTGCTGGAAGTTATCTGTGCTTAGGACAGGACTAAGACCTTGCTTTGGAGCAGAACAGAGGCCAAAGACAGGAGAGCACAGCAGTTTCTACAGCTGTGGAGCAAGCTAAGATCATGCATGTATAGGGTTTCCTATCGTGAATTTCCAGGTTTCCTCACAATACTCATCAGAGGTGCATAGTCATTCAGGTCAGCACAGCCCAAAAAAGGCAGGGATGAAGCTCCTGACCCACCTCTTAGGAAAGAGAGTGGGCACAGATTATATTGCCTGGTGGTACGAGAGTCTGTGCAAGATCACTCAACACAAGACACTCAGTTGCCAGTGTCGTTTCTGAAAGCAAATCGTGTCAAAGCAGAGTCACAGCAGTGATTACACTGCATGAGAAAGGGAAGCAGAGGCCTCTGCTTCAGCTTGCAGCTTGATGACTAAATGCCATGAAGAAAACAAACCCTGTTAATTGCATTTCCCTTGGATTCGTGCCAGGAGGAAAAGGATGTATTCCTCAAAAGTGTTGCAGCATCTGCAAACAAATTGTTTCCCCTATTTGAGAGTTACCACGATACCTCATTTCTGTCCTTGTTACTGTTAGCAAAACTTCTGAGATGGTGGATGGCCCACCCCTGGAAGCATTCAAGGTTGGATGGGGCTCTGAGGAACCTGATCTAGTTGGACATGTCCCTCCTCATTGCAGGGCATTGAACTAGTTGATGTTTAAAGGTTCCTTTCAACCCAAACCACCCTATGATTCTACCACATGTAGAAAAAAAAATAAATGAGAAGAAAACTAGTCTTGCCTGAATGTTTAACTTGTTTGTTTCAATAAGTCTCCACCAGGACCAAGAGGCAGCCATTCCGTTCAAGTGGGGAGTGCTGTCTGTCTGCCTTGGAAAGTAACATGAGGCAAATGGGGGAAAAGCAGATGAATAATAACTGAGGCTTTTTGGAGTGGAAATAATATTTTGATGAAGGATGCAGTGACTGCAAAGTAGGACAGCGTGGCTCAATGGGGGCACCTGGTTCTGGCCTGGAGCTCACTTGTGTGGGGCTGGTGTCCTTCCTGGAGACAATTCCTGAAATAAGGAGCCATTGTCTCCTAAACCAGAGTATCCACTGTTGCCCTAGGACAGGGATTTAAAAACCCCTCACAGGAAGAGCGGGGATTAAGAGCCTTGGTACTCTGGCTGGCTTTCTCGCTCAGAAAGGCAGTTCAGATTAAGGACTCTGAAAGAGATATTACTAAGGGACCATTGTGCACATACTCTGCAACCTACCAGTTCACAACTAATCACATTATGTTTTGCTTTCAGATAGGATGGGTAAAAACACAGTTTACAAATCCAATTTCTGTTCTATATTTGATCATCAGAACAGCTAATCCTCTCTGTAAACAGCAAACCCTGTCCACAGCGTTATCCTGTTCTCATCTCTGTCAGTAATTGGGTTTCCTTCCAAGAATTTAACTCCTGTTTGATTTTTTATTTTTTTTACCCCAGTAAAATTCCTAAATAAATAATGCAGGAATATTTTTGAAGCCAGAGTGCCCTCAGTTTCCAGTTCTACTTCTTTTTGCTGGTCTCAACCTGCTGTGTTCAAGACTTTAGCACTTGATGATGCCTTTCATTCGGCTCAGTGAGCAATGTTCAGAGTCAGGGTTGAAACTGCAGAGTTGAAACAATCTAAATTATAATCCTTCGCTAAATGAGATTGGGGGATAGTGTGTCAGAAAAGATTCTGGTAAAACTCAGTTACGTATCTTGCATGGACTGTGAAAATTGCTGCTGGTTCTGTAAGAGCAGCTTTCATGGAGGATTTATGAACTGTGAAGGCAAAAGGCTGATGTGAAATTTTTCATTGTGATTTTCCCCTGTCCCTCCAGTGGTCTTTGTTGCCCATATCAAAATGAAGCAGGATGCAGAAGTCATAGATCTCAGTCTCTAGGAACCACTGGAAGAAATGCATATTTCTAGACATGCAAGCAAATAGATCGTTCTCAAAAAATACCAATAAATGACCTATCAGGCATAGTCCCCAATACCCAACAGAAGCCTTACCTAAAATTCCATTTCTAAACACCTTCCAACTTTCTCATTCTTTGAAATCAGATACAAACATAACACGATCCCAACTATATCCAAATTNTTTTTTTTTTTATTTCTTGCACTAATTAACAGCTGATACTCAGAAAACCACTCCTTTATCTGCTCTCGGAGTGTTAGGCGGTATTAAAAATAGTCTGCCAGATTCGCCATCTGTTTGATGCAGTGGCAGCTTCTCCAGGAGAAGGAGGGAGAAGAAGTGCATGTGCGCACGTACGTGTGGGGGGGAGAAACCATGAGGGGCCTCAGCTGAGAGTCGGAGCAGGAATGAGAAGTCCCAGGGGCGCTCCTGGCGCAGGGTGAGAGACGTGGCGGATGTTCTGCTCTCGGCAGATGGAGCTCTGCCATCCTGCTGGTTCACTCTTCACCTCTGGGCAGGGACAACTCTTCGTCTCAACGCGACGCCCGAGTGGAACGCACGGGTGGGATTTTGCCTGACGTGGCTTGAGCCGTCTACAGGCTCAGCAGCTCGTGTGTGTCTCTCTGCCAGACTCCCTCTCTTGCCAGCAGGCAAACAGGACAACTTCCACGTGGTAAACGAGCCCACGTGGTTCCAAAACCCACTTTAAAGATGGGATGAATCACCCCCCGGAGGTCCCACACGCGTCCCCAGGGACTATGGGGGAACCTGCGTGACTAATTTGGAGCAGTCATCACTGCCTTGGCGATGGCTGTGGCTAATGGGTAACTGGGGTGAATCCCGTTTGTTTCCTTATTATATACATTACCCTAAAATAAGGAACAGGAGCTGCCAGACAGAGATGACATACCAGGATCCCAAGGCATGTGGCATGTGGTAAGTCACAGTTCCCGTCCCTATAACATTCCTGAACAGAGAGCTGTGGGAAAAGAGGTTTTTCTCTTTTTAGAGAAGAAAATGTTCTCTTTTTTAGAGTAGAAAAATGTCTACGATATACTCATATATGTGTGACCCCAGGACAGTCTTGGAGATCCAGTGAAAGGGACATCATGGCACAGGTTGGCTCTTTCACTATGAGCAAGGATCTCATTAATTTTTAGAGTAATTTGGGCTCATAGAAGAAGGAAGGTCACATTAAAGAGAGCCTTGTGCAACCTAATGACTACACTAAGGGACATATTGCTAATATTCAGTCTCTCAGTGCTAATAATTAATAGCAGAATACAACCAGGAACCAGTAAGGCTTGTTGTGAAGAGCCAAGCTGAAAGTTTCTTATTTTCTGCAGCACAAAATATTTCATAAAACTATTTCAGCCTTTGACAAATAACACAAATGTCTATATACTGTTTTTTCTTAGCATAAAAAGGACACACATTTTCTGCTAATGGAGTACTAAATGCAATTAACCCTGCAGCACATGAATGCATTAGGCTTGAAATGTTTTGTAAACTGGATAATAAGGATGTTTTAGCACCAAATGTCTCACTAAATGTGAGTGAAGCTAGGCTGTTTGCTTCCAAACTACTCTCATAATTAAAAGTCTGACATTGCAATGTGCTTGACAATGTAGGGCTGTTAGAATGGAAATGCTAAACAGAGTAAGGAAAAGCAGGTGTGCAGAGAGACCAGCAAAAGGCCAACTTGGAGCTGCAGAAGTTCAGGAGTAAGGGGATAGAAACATAATGTTTTTGTCTTGCATGTACCGAGCCGGAGGGGTTGTACATGAGGAACATCAGTTACTATGGTTGGCTTGTCCAAACCCTTGGGTAACAATTACCTACCAATAAAGTGTTAAACTGAGTGTTAAACTCCCCCTTTGTCCTTACCAGTGTGAACATAAACTGTAATAAATATATTAGACTTAGTGTGACTTCAGGAAGATAAACAGCAGTAAGCAAGCCTTGCTGGGTGATGGCTATGGAAGAATTATGGAGCTATGCTGGAATTATGGAGCTGTGCTGGGATTATGTTTTGTTCCCCCACATGCTCTGAGGAGCCCTCAGTGGAGAGGAAGGAGAAGGGGGAGTAGGGGAGAGAGAGATCCCAATATGACATTTTCTTTCACTTTAAAAAAAAATTTTAAGCCACTTTTACTCCTTAAAATGTTTATATGCTGTAATGGGATGGACCTTAAGGAACCTGCTGTTCATTTCCTGCTGCTTTACAACAGAAACCCCTAGCAGGGACCTTGAATTCACCAGGGCCAGCTACAACCAGAAAGCCAAGGTTAGCCAAGACCACTGGCCAGACTGAGACTGTGCTACCTTGTACCCTCCCACACCCACAGAGACCTTCCAGCACCAAGAGAATGGCCTTGATCACATTAAAACATACTTATGCTAAAGCAGGTTTTGGCACCAACTCGCCACTGCATGGGACAAATTTGTGAACTCCAGCTGGACAGAGCAAAACCCAGAGGTGTCCATGTCCTGACTGACCATGAACATCCCCCTGTGCACCCCTTTGATGGCTGGCAGGTGAAAGGGTGTTCCCCTAAATCCTCAGTCCCAACAGACAAGGGGTCCATGTGCTGAGCTGCCAGGATGCCAAAATATTTAATGGCCTTGAAGGGACCATCGCACCATTATTTTCCTTCTGCGTTTTGTTTTCAATCTGAATCCAGTTTGGCGTGTTAAAAATAGCAGGAGGAGCTTTGGAAGAATCTGTTGGGTTTGCTGGAATCTAGGCAGTTATACCACAGATGCTGTCGCTCTAATTCAAGAGAAAAGCTCACATGACAGAAACAATTCCTGCGCGCTGACGTTTCGATGCAACAACCACGGGCACCAAAGTGCTGCCTGAGCCTTGTTCTGTTCCCTGTGATCCAAGAGGATCCATCCAAGTGGATGTGGATGGCTCAGTTCAGTAGACACCCAGAAAGCTTGAACTCAATACGTTTCTTTGAGGGGAAAAAAAAAAAAAAAGGGAGGTAATTTCTCTGTTAAACATCCAGAATGACTCAATAAACCAGCAAAATGACTCCAAAATTCTTTGCCTGCTCTCTGAAGAGGCGGAAAATACCACACTGAGTGATTTCATGGAATCCTTGACAAAGGCTGCAGTCCTTTTTTTTTTTTTCCAGTTAGTTGAGGCTCTGTAGCCCTCTGATTTTCCATGCTTGTTACAAATATGATGATGATTAAGTCACTGGAAAGAGAAATCTTCTTGAATTCAGTATTTTTCTCAGAGGAACCCCTTGCAACTCTGTAAGCATTTGTGACATTTGAAAAGGGGAGCCATGAAGCCACCCAGCTGAGAATAAGCCACTGGCTGGTTCAGCTCTGCTACCATTTAAATCTCAAAGGTCAAAAGAAAATGTTCCCAGTAGTTTCTTCATGGAAAAAAAAAGATTGGGCAGGAGCTGGGGAACATTTTCTTGCTGGCAGATTTTTAATTCAAAACAGATTCAGTAGGAATTTTTCTTTAAAAACGCAGCCAAAGGGTTAACAGTAACACCATGAAGGAAAATAAGACTCCAGAACCAGCTTAAATTTGGCAGAGCAAACCTCACCTCTCTGCCGAGGCTGGGGGTTTGGGTGCTTGACCCCATCTAGTGGCACTCCAGGAGCCACGAGAGATCCCAGCCCACGATGGTATGTTGAGATCCCCTTATCCTGCATGAAACACAGCCATGGCTTCCCCTTGTCCCACTGTCTAGTCCCTCACCTGGCAGCAGACCAGGCTGTGGCAGGGCTGGGACAGGGATGTGTTTTCCTGTGTGCCCAGGCAGGTGGGTAATGAACTGCTGCCTGTCTCTGGGAGAGAAGATCCTTTAAAAATAAACAAACCCAGCGGTGCTTGCTCCCCCCAGGTGAGCATCCCCGTGTAGGTGCTGGATAAGCATAATAATGACATTATGCCATAATGTCATTTTTCAATCAGCCCCCAGAACAAGTGACCTCTTCGAAGCAGGTTTGTGTGTGTGGCTGCAACATCACAAAATCTTTGATTGTCCCTCTCCCACATCCCTGGCATGATCATCCCTTCTGACTCCTACTACCTTTGGTGCTACCTCTGCCATGTGGCTGCCCCATGGGAGACTCCCACCATCTGCCCCTTGGCCAGGACACAGCTACCAGCAGTCTGCAGCCACCCTTTTGGGCATCTGGGGCTCAGGTACCTGTGGGGGTACCATGGGTGGTGTCAGCTGGGCTGGGGTGGGTCACCTCGGGTCCCTCCCAACGCTGTCCCACCGTGGGGAGATGTTCAGTTGGTTCTGCCCACCCCTGTGGTCAGTTTTGGTGAAGGCCATTTTGTGCCTGGTCGTGCCTCAGAAAGGTCAGTTTACCAAGCTGTGACAAACTTTGTAAACAACTTTGCAGGCACGGAAAGGATGGGGACAAGGGGAGAGCACAGGAGCTGAGCAAGTTTTGGAGGCAAAGGACAGGACTGCCCAGAGTGATGCAGGAGTGATGCCCAGCAGCACCAGGCTGGAATTCTGTCTCCTCCCAGCCTCCCACCCCCCTCTCACAGGAGGTCACTGAACTCCTGGGTGTTCATAGCACTGGCCTTGCAGAGATAGACCTCAGCTCTTCTTCTGGGACGTGCCAGCCGTGGTGTGGTCCTGCCTTCAACCCCTGCTGATGGCGCTTCCTTTATTTTAGTAACTCCTGGGAAGGACTTCAAAGCCAGCAAACTCTTCCCTTGTAATCTCCACGTCCCTTTGCCCTCCCTGCTGTGTCCCTGTGGACCTGCCAGCACACAAACCTACTTAGCTGAATTCCACATTCTCGCCGTGGAAATGCTTCCAAGCGCTCATCTGCAGCGCTCAGGTCCCCGGGGGAGGCAGCGAGAGACTCTCTGAGCCGGGTTTGTCCTTTCATTTACCCCAGCACGGAGGTGAAACAACTTCTCCCCAGTTCAGTAGCACACCCTGCGGCCGTGCCCGGGAGCAATTCGGGATGAGGCCAGGGAAACACGACACTGCCTGGGAATAATTGCCACCACCGTGGTAGGATGCCCAGTTCTGTTGCAGGACTCTAATGACCAGCAGGCCAGTTGCAAGTTGGAGCAGAGCCCTTTCAAACTCAGCAAGTGCTGTTACAATGAGGCTCATACCTCCTCACTGGTTGACAAGCAGCTTAGCATTGATTTAATGAGTTCCCTTTAAAAGCCTCCAATGCTGCATTCCTTGGAAGATTAAGGGCTGTTGCTTTTTTTTTTTTTCCCCCCTTCGGCTTCTTTCTAATGGTGTTGTTACTGAGGAGGCAGGAGAATCCGAGATATGCCCTGCTTACCGCTGGGTGAACCCCATTCACACAGCACTTTTGCTTCAGGAATCCTCCCAAGCATTGCACAGATGGAATTTTACATCTGACGAATGAAACAGATAACATTTATCGAGCTTAAACCCCCTTAATACCGCCTGAGTTTGCATTTGCCTGCTTATGTGACTGTGCCTCTTCCGTGCTTTTAGTGTCAAAAGTACTCTCCAGAGGCTGCTTGGAGAAATGCTGTATTTTTTTAAAAAACAGTATAGATTACAGTGTGTGGAAACACTCACCACCCTTTCAAAACGTGGAAACGTTTTTGTACTGAGCTGTACAGGTACCAGGGAGCTCCACACAATCCTTGCTTCGGGGGGCCATCAGGCAAACAATTCATTAAGCCCTGGCAAAGGAATCAGTGCCTCCAGCTCAGCAGAGCCGGCACGGGAGAGCTCCGGGTGGCAGAAGAACCATCGTCACGTCTAAGACAGATGAGGAGGAGCATCTTTCTCTGGGGAATCTGGCACAGATTTGGGTTCTCCAAGGTCTTGCTCCTGAGGACACGACTTTGGCGGTCGCGGGGGGCAGTGAGTGTAGGCAACGGAGACGTGCGTGGTGGGATGGGATGGGATGGGATGGGATGGGATGGGACTGTGAGTATCAACTCTCCATTTCCCTCACTTCGGTGGCCACTCGCACAGCGAAGGGGAGGGAAGGGAGAGGGCATATCTGCTGTTTCTTTTTAAAGGAGAAACTAAGGGCGGGGATGGATGAGATGAAAATTCAGAGCAGGAAGACGAGAGGGATTTGCATTCTGCAAGTCAGATATTACTTGCTCTGGGAGCCTCGCAGCGGCACTCTGTTACTGAAAAGGCACTTGGTTTGTGGCCAAAGAATT
>VXBX01000152.1:2508-37695 GCA_013400415.1 Scytalopus superciliaris | reverse complement strand
TTTTTTTTTGCTTAGGACTCTTTTTTTTTTCTTTTTGCACAATCCTAATTGAGAACTAACATTCATCCAGAGAATCTGTGAAAACTACTAACTGCAGTACAAGGTAAGAGTAAATTCCTTCTCATTACCCACCAAAAGGCTGGACTGTTGTCCTTGGGAAGCAGGACTGTAGTTAGAAACTAATAATACAATGGGTTGTTATTGTCTGAGCAGCTTTAAAATACTAATAGCAGCACATCTTACCAACCAGCTGATATTGTCCTCTATAAAGTGATGCCCTCAATGTACACAAGATGATGTAAGAGACACACACTTTGCTCACTTGACACTGGGACAGTCACTGCTGGACTGCTCTGATTTTGCCTTGATTTTTGGCAAATACACAGTTCATAATTGTAATTAAAAACATCCTATCAAAAGAAATAAAAAGGCACTTGGTATTTCTCTTTGGCTCAGTTGAGGCATGATGCTAAAACCTTCCCAAAGTTCCCATCTCTCTCCATCTGATGAACAGTTGCCATCCTGAGGTACTTACTCATGTGCAAAAATAAAGAGCTTCAAGGGATTTACCAGTTGCATTTCTCACACTGCTCCCAGCAAAGGTGCAAAGTTCTTCACCAAACAGAATTTCGTGAATACAGAACAGTACATCCCATGAAGTTTGGTTTTCAGGGAAGAGCTCTGGCCACTGACACAGTCCTTCTTCCAACTCTGGCCTCTGTAGCTCAGTGCTCTTTAAACCTAGGAAAGAACAAATCAGGCAGGAAAAACTGAGCTCCAAAATGCAGCATCCATCCCCTGCCATGTGTTTTCTCCTCTCTGTCCATTTTATTTCTCCAGAACTGCAAACAAGGGGCTCCATTTAGATTTCTGCATCTGCAGGTGTAACCCCATTGATTCAGTGGTGTTTCTTCCCCCTCAATTCAAGCCACTGTAAATTCAGAATCATCCTTTTCTTTATGGAGACCTTTCAGAAAAAGTTGCCTTTGTAACTGTTATTAAACACAGACCAAGCAATAGGGTGGCTTATTTCCCCACCTGCACCACCAAGGGACTCTGACAGAGGTGTGTTTTCAGATATTTTTCAAAAGCAGATGCTCTAAAGAAAATTGTTCATGATTTGGAAACACCAAACTGAGATTATTCCTTTGAACCAAAATGAAACCAGACATAAATGGACATACATGAACTGGACCATTTTCAGCCTACATGTAGGTATTATGTGGCAAAGGCTGGACTAGATAATCTTGGAGGTCTTTTCCAACCTTAATGATTAAATATGATTATATATGGAAGGCTTAGTAACATGTTTTATAACTGTTACTAAAGAGGAACAGCCATGCATAACACTTACAGGGTGTGATCTGCATCACACTGAAGCTCCTTCTGAATAAGACGGAGTAAGAGCTGCAAAAACAATCACAGTATCCGTGTTAGTGTCTATAAACAGATAAACAAATCAGCTAAGAAATTTATTTCAGGGTAAGATGTTCATTATATTTGAAGAGTTCCTCAGTTGAAACATTACCCTGTAATGCTGAATTCAGTTTAAACAAAATGAAGATTTACAGATACTCAGTCAGTGTTTGGAATAGGAGTTTTCACAATGAATAGAGAAGAGGAAAGTAATTTCCTTTTTGCAATTAAGAAATCAACTTCCTCATAAAACCCAGAATGATTTTCTGACTACTTCACCAGCAAATGAGTAAAGAAACCAGCAGAGGGAACCCAAGACTTCAAGACAACATGGTTGATAGAATTTTTGGAGCATAGAAGTATTTTAACTGTTATTTGGATGAACAGCTCTGTGTGTGAAAAGCTTTAATCACACAATTAGTCAAGATGAGCAAAGACAGTCATGTTTGTGTGCCTGTGCAGGATCAGGGCTGTCAAGTGCACTTTAAAAGGTCTACTAAGATAGAACAGGGAAGTGATTTTACAGTTAAAATTGGTGATTCTCATGTACAGAATTAGAACTTCCAGGGTGCCTCACTGTTTCAGGTTACATTATCCTCAGACTCTCACAGTTATAAATGCAAGTTTCTTCCCTATTATTAGTGCTTTATGAAATTAAACCTAACACTTTAGAAGTACAGAAGTAGCCAAGAATGACAGAACTGAATACCACATAAGAGATTAAAGCCCCTCCAGGTACCCTTGAAGAACTAACATTTGAACACAGGCATCTTTATGCTGTACTGCAAAGGACAGGAAAAGAAGGACAAGAGTTATAGAAAAAACCCAATTTATTACAATAGCAGAGTCAAACCTCTCAAGAAGAGAGTTTTGCAAAGGTGTTTTAATTGATTCTGCAAAGAAACGTGGTGGGTTTGTTTTTTCACTTAGTTTTAATCAGTAACTATAAAAGAAAAAAAACCCCAGAGCTTTAAGTCTATTTGGGAGAAGTACAACAACCTCCCAAAACTCATCCTGCAGCAAGAAATACCTAATACTGAAAACAGCACAAACCAGGATTTATAAAGCTGCTGACTACCAGTGGCAAAATACTTCAGCTACTAACTTACCTAATCTATTTACTGAATTTCCAGAGATTTCACCCCTTAAATACGAAAAAATTACTTTAAAATTTTGGGTTTAACTTGAATTTAGGAAAAAAAAAAAAAAAGCCTCAACTGTAACTCAAAGCAAGACTTTCTTGTGTGAGGCAGGAGTGGTGTGGCACTCTCAGCACCAGCTCCCTAGTGTTTCACAGTCACCCTGCCCTTTCATGAGCACTTCCACCCAGGATTTCAAAGGAGAGGAGAAGCAGGTGACCCTTCAGGACACCTCTGAGGTAGTTCAGAGCATCATTCTGCTCTGGGGGAGAAGAAAGCAGGTACAGACACCTGCCAGGGGAATCTCTGGCACACACAAAGATGTAACCAACAGGTGGGTGCAGCAAGAACGACTTCAAAGATACAGCAAGACTCGCCTCGCCTCTTTTTGGGTCTTCCCTGGTCTTTAAAAACAGAGCAGAGCCAAGTCAGAAATGAAAAAACCCAACTCAAAACCCTCTTCAGATCCTTTCCCTCAAGCACACAGGATCTCAGGATAAAAAAAAAAAAAGGAATATGGATGTGCTTTGAACCGAGCCACCACTCGTGTGCTCCACTCCTTTACATCTGCTCCTGGTTACTGTCAAAAGTTAGGATGCCAGTTTTTCATCTAACCCAGTGCAGCAGTTTTAGGGGCCCATGTGGAAAATGTGATGTATTAACTTTCAGCAGCTTCATTATCGTGGTGATTTTGTGGACACAGCAATGTAGGAAACATTTGTTATTGCTTTGCTCAACTGCCTTTCAAGAAAACAGAAGTCATTCTGCCACGAGTGGAATCTGAGACAACTTCTAAGGTCTGGATATGAAAGTTTACTTACAATTATGCCTGCTGGAAGCTGCTCAGCCAGCAATTAACAGCTGTTAATTCCTGTTGCTCAGGAGTTGAAGTGCATCAGAACTAACCTGCATTTTTGCTTAAAATTAGATGAGACTCTCAAAACAAGCAAATCTGCTCTTTAATTGAAAATTTCCTGCACAATGGAAGTTTCATAGAAGATGGAGTATTGGAGTTGCAAAAGGAAAATTTGCATTTTGGGATAGTTTGGCACAAAACACACAGCAACTAAGCAGTGTTTGTAGACTTACTATCAAGGCACATGCATCTGCCACCATGAGCATGTAAAACACGTTGTTCCAGCCAGATGGGGAAATAAGACCAGCCAAGAGAGGCCCCAAGGCTGCACCTAAAAGAAAATATTGGTATTGTCAGAACTGTGCAATGTCAGATTTACTTCACTGAACTACAATTATTCTGAGTTAAGAGTATCAATTTTTCCACCTAGTAGAAAACTTAACTGGTACAGAGGCAAGTCAGAGAAACCTAACACAGGGAAGCTGGAATACTAAATGTGTCAGAGATGTTTGCTTTTGGCTCAACAAAATCATCATCCAGTATTAAGCTGGATGACCCTACTCAATTTTCCCTTCCACATACCAGTGCAGAGGGCATGAATAAAACACCCCTGGATCCCAGAAACAGCCCAATGGCATCTACATAGTCATGTTTCTCAAAGATCCTTCGCTTTAACCCACCCCAACCAAGGCAGGTGATCTCCAGCTCTGGCTTACCTACAGATCCAGTTCCATCGATGATGGCTGTCACTGTGGACAAGGCTCTTGCATTCCCTTTCAGGCTTTTATGGGTACCCTGAAGTGATAAATACAGCTTAGACCCATCCTGAGCTGAGCTCTGAAGAAGTCCTTACAACATCACCTAGTTCACACCCCTCCACATTAGTTACATATTGTGAAAATGCCTTAAATATCTTGCAAGGTCAGGCCCCACTTCTAGCCAGCATCTTCTTCAACAAGGCTGTGGATAAAAGGGACAAGGCCTGGTGGCCACCTTGGACTTGTTAAGACCTCCAGGCCAAGGACAGGGCTCCAGAGATTTATGCCCTGCTCCTTTTCCTGTATTTAGCACATTTGTTAGAAGACTTTTGCTCCTTGCTTTGTGCTTTAAGGAATCAACACCTTCCAAAGCCTCCCTAATGAACAGCAACAAGGATATTTTCACATGGCATTTGTGACCTGGTCCAGCTGGAAGTGCTGGCAGCCTGAGGAACTGCAGGGCAGAGGGCACCACGTGTATCTTGGCTTTTTATTTTTACATACCTTTGCTTCTGTAAAGATTATGTGCCAGGTATAGCTCTCTGCACTGATGGCAGTTAAGTCATCAATTCATCTCTGACACAGATACAGTAGCTCCCCTCATTTAAAAATATAAAATATAAAAAGGGAGGAGTCACCTGTACAGAGGCCTGGCTTTGCATGCAACATTCACATTCACTTTGGGCTTTCATCTACAAGATCTGGTGCCTTGTCAGTGGTCAAGGATAATTTAGAAGCCTCTCACAAGCATGACACTCTTTCATACTGAGACATAAACTAAAACCATCTCACTGGCTGAGTTCAGCACTGCCTTCCCAGCCCCTTTGCTCTGGGACAATGCAGCCCCTTCCCTGCTGACCCTGCAGGAGTCAGGGTTCTCTCTGGAGCCCAAACTCCTATAGGGGAAGCAGAGTGGAAGCCAAACTCACCAAGTCAGCAGAGACAGCAGTGGTGATCAGGGCATAAGGGCCATTCACCAGGGCACCACTGATAAGCAGCATCACTGTTGAAAGTTAAAAAAAAAAAAGGAAAATCTGAGTTGCCTGAAAGACTGTTAAGAGGAGACATCACAGCCTATGGTTCCCAAGTGGTTTAATCTCTTCTTGGCTCCCCTGAACACGTTACAGAGCTGGGAAAGGGAGAAAAGCAACATATATTCCTCCCTCTCTTCACTGCTTATTCCATGATGTGAATTCTCAGAAATGTCAGGCTGAGTCAAAAAGCACTTCCCAGGGCCTTTATTGATCCAGGTCAGAGAGAGAGAGGAAAATTTGACCAAACTGACTGTAAGAGCAGAGGTTGCTCACAGGATACACCCCTTCTCTGCTTGCAGAGCATCAGAGGACCCTAAAATTCAATAAGGTCTTTAGGCAGGTGAGACACCACTGTCAGCACTTGTGTTTTAATTCCTGTTCTGAGGTAACAGATGGAAAGCCACAAGTGAAATCAGCCTATACAAGTAAACATTGCTGTGCTACAAGTAGCCTTTAAAACCACCTCTGACATTTGGCACAGGGAATGTGATAAAAAAGCCTTCTCTGGCACAACAAGCTCCAGAAAGAAGACTAATTATATGAACTAAATCACTGTTCTCATGCTGACTTTTACTCATTTCCTACCTCCTCCCTTTACCCTGTAAAAGTCTGCAAGACCAAGTCTAAGGAACTTGATTCCCCACTTCCTCCTCTAAGGGAAAAGATAAAATAGAAAAAAAAAAAGAAAAAAAAAAAAGAAAGGAGCATCAAAAGATCATAAATGAAAAGTTCATAGAAAGCCGGGCAGAAAATAATTTAAAAATACTCACCCACAGTAGCCTCAAGGCCCATTTTACTGACTGTAGAGAACATGTACAACTGTAAAGACAATAAACAAGCATTCTGAATATCCATGCACAGACTCATCCTAGGTTCCCCATTTTCCCCATGTTAACTACAAAGTATCTTGGTGTCATGTGAAAGCTGCTTCGAGGTTTTACTGAACCCTTTTAGACCACAGCAGAATGACTGACTTGATGCAGGAGGGAGATAAAGGGGTATGATCCTATTCCCCACTATGTCCTGTCATGAGAAGGGCTGTGTTATGAGACCACTCAATTTTAAACTCTCCAATTACAGCTCCAACACAGCACAAAATACTGCTCACAAAAGAACCACGGAAAAATGCATATCATCCAGTGTACACAACTTCCAGTTTTCCAACAGCTACAGCACAGAAACTTTAGCCTTTGAGCAGCTAAAACACTGGCTATGAACTGAATATTGGATTTTATAAAAGTGCCAGCTTTTAACCTGGCCTGAACTCTTTAAATGCAAGTTAGAAGATGGTTTCTGCAGAGCTTCCCAAGGAAATGCTGTCACAGTGACAGCCACGGGGGTAACTCTTACCGTGGGTGCTGCAAGCAGTAACATCATCCCACAGGTTGATGCCCTCTTCTCCAGCCTGTCTGAAATGAGACCTGCCAAAATTCCACCTGAAAGAACACACAGGTGTGTGAGGAAAACACTCAGTGCATGTTTTACACATCAGTTATATTGAAAAAAAAACAACCTAATGCCTCCTTCTGTACAGTTATACACAACAGCAGTGTGTGAGCCTGACAACATCAGTCACACAGCAAAATCCTCATAAACCCAAGCAGTTTTGACTTGAAGATAACAGAAGCAGGCTATTGTTATTCATAGCTTCTTCCAACCAAATATCCAAGGCAAAAAGCCTTTTTGATAGGTCATGGCTCCACTACAGCTGTTCTGGAATCCAGCTGTACCCAGCTACTCACTGCTCTCTTGACTTCTCACATGCAGCTGAGAATGGGGAAACAAGCTATTCTGTACCTGGGGGAAAGTGAAATACATGGTTTTCCTCCAGGCAGTCAATCCAGGCTCTTTAATTTTCCTTATTTCTTGTGTTTGCTGACAACTGTACATATTGTACTAATGGGAACCTGTGGCTGGAGGAGGCTCAAAGGCCTGAGGGAAGGAGCTGTCAAAGTTATATAAAGGGAACTTGGTAACAGAAGGAAAGGATGTTCTCTGGATTCTCCAGATTCCCCAGTGTCCCTGGGCCTGCCCCTCCCTTCCCAGCTGCCCATCTCCAAAGTGCTCACATCCTACTTGAATTTAAATATAAAGGCCCAAGCTGCACTGGCAGGTTGTTAAGCCTGTACTGACAGTGGAGTAAGATGCTGCTGAAAGACATCACCCACATCTCCAAAGTACTACTGACTCTGGCTTTGAGCATTCTGGGATGAAATAAGCAATGAAAAAGGGCAGAAGGGACACTCAACACAAGACTAGAACAGGAACTGAACAGCGACATCTTGAACTACCAGGGTATACTTAGCTCTTGATCCAGGGAAACATCTTCAACATGAGCATTATTTTCCAACGGACTGATACAGAGCTTATTTCCATAAGGGAACTGGGGGAGGTGGAGAGGGGATGGGTGTGTGTGCTAAGTCAGCCATGCTTCAGGATGATGATATCTGCTTTCTGGGCCCACAGAAAACACACAATGTACAGGCTGGGGTAGTTCTGTTTTGTTAGAGTAAGAAAAGGAAGATATTCTGATAGGTGGTGTGACCCAGACTCATGGGCCAGAGCTGATGGAGCTGTAATTCCACAATTTAATTCTTACAATCTGTACTAGACCACATAATTGCCTCTGAAGATATCTTCCTACCTAACACAGCTCTCAGCTCAGTACCTCTACAGTCACTCTTCTTCAGAAAAGCACAAACTCTATATAATAACATATATAATCTGTGTGTACCAGAGTTTTCCTGAACTGGCGTGAATAAGGGTGAAATATTAATACTAAAACTTACCAAAGATTCCACCCACATCGAAGAGTGTTGAAAGGTCCCCAGCTCTTTTGGCATCAAGATGCTCTAGTGAGAGAAGCAAAACACTTGTGTCATTTCCAGACTGTAAGCCATAGGAATTTCACCACAGCCCTGTCATGCCAGGGCAAAGGCACTTTAGAGCAGCCAGTTCACACTGCTGGCTCATATCCAGCCTCTCATCCACCAGCATCTATGTGAGCCTTCTCATCCTTTGTTACCAGTTTGGCAGTCTTGCTCATGGTAGAGGGGGATGTTTCTTTGGTCATTTTCTCTGACCTTTCTTTTTTGGGTAGAAAACCTTCTTGTTACTCTCTGCATCCCTTGCCAAGCTCAGCTCTAACTGCACCTTGGCCTCCCTGACCTGATCCCTACACAACTGGGCAGTGTCCCTATGCTCTGCTCAGGATGCCTGTCCTGGCTGCTCCTGCCCACATGTGCATTTCCTCCTTGCTCTGCAGTTTGACCAAAAGGTCTCAACTCAGCCATGATGGTCTCTTGCTTTCCTTTCCTGACTTCTTACATCTGAGGATCAAGAATTTCTTGTGCTCCATGGAAAGTGCCCTTAAAGACCTGCCAACTGTTCCCTGTGGGCAGTTTCCCAGGGGATTCCATTGATTAACCCCCTGAACAGCTGGAGTTTGCTGGAGCTTGGCCTGACAATTTTCCTGTTTGTGAATAACCTCATAAACAACAACAAACACTCACAAGTGAGGCTCTTTGCTCTGAAAGCACGATTAGTGTAGATTTGGATCACTTACTGATCTCCATCACAAGGCCTGTAATATCCATCATTAAATTATGGCCTGGCACAACTTGCACTGTGCAGTTGCAGGAGAATGCAAAGAGACAGTGATTTCCTCAACTCCACTGTCTGCAGGGGCACTGAGGACCACTGTGCACATATTTATAGTTACCTTAATGTACTCACTGATTTGCTACAGGGTCACATTCCCAAAGTACATCACTGGCAACCCAGTCCTATTGTGTCAGGTGTGAAGTTTCAAAAGGAGCTGAATTTCTAAACCACCTTTCTTTTTAAGTCTCTGAACTACATTTGACAGAGGAGTACCTGCTAAGGCAGTGGGGCCAGGGGCACCATCAAACCCTCACCAACATCTGCCACAGCACAGACAGCAGTACTGAGGCAAATATCATTCACCTTTCCTCATTCACCTCTCTACTAAAAGCCCACTGCTCTCAAGGTACCCAGTCCTGCAGAAGCACTGGTTATCTGGTCCACACACAAGAGATTTCAGCTACAGGACTTGCAGCTCTTTGTGTTTTCACAGGGTGTTCAACCTCTCCCTGCTGGTTGTTCCTGCCATACTTGTCCAGCACAGCTTTTCTGTTACCTGGGGGTTTAAAGGTCCCATCATGGCTCACAAGAACACAAATTTCTCTGGCTAGGGAGAACTTTCTCTGCAGTCCAAAGCACAAAAACCCAAAACAACAATACTGAACAGATAAAGAAGCTCATTCAGATTATTTTGTATAGGTTTTAGAAAGTAAGCCTTTTTGATTTGTTTGCAAAAGCCAAAGGCACAGCATTTATGCCTGGAATTGCTGAAGATAAGCCAGAGTATTTTGTTTCTTTCTTTTGAAAATGCCCTCTCCAAATATACTGAATTCATAAGCCTGAGAAATATGTTCGTTGTTGACTTACAACACTCCTGCTACTGCAGTAAAGCTTCTGTCAGAAGCAGTAATGTTTATTTCCCTATTTATTTCAAGCTTGTATTTCCAGCCACTTTGTAGTCATAATTCTGTATCCCTTTACTGTGATACTTACCTACATTTGTGATATAGAGGGGAAGCCAGAAGAGGAAAGTGTAGCTCACCAGCTTTGCAAACAGAAGACAAAGGGAGAACTCTACAACTCCCTGAGAGAATAAAGAAAACAGAAGTTAGTATCTTGACAGAGTTATTTCCTTTCAAAGGCCATTATGAAAATGGTTTCTAAGAGGCATTTAGGCTCTTTTTCTCTCGAGAATTCCCAAGAAGCATTCTTCCCCTGAGAGCACAAAGCTTACACTCTGAGCAGACTGGGGGATTTTACTTCCATTTTTGTACTGTACTGAATTGACTGAAAACATTAAAATGGTGCTGAATAACCTGAGGAGAGAAGACTAAAATGAACATGAAGGATTTGCTACTGTTTGGGACACTTGCAGCACTTACTTCCCTCGTATAAAGAGTTGTTTTATAGCATTATAGCAGGTTTGGAGTGTATTCCAGAGAAACTGGCATATTTTGTGCTTTTTAGCTCCTTCCTTCAGATGGGCTTAAGATTTCTCCCCTATTTTTCAACTCCTTATAAAAAGCCAGTACGACACAGTTCAAATCAGTATGTGGCAAGAGCACACTACAGAGAAGGCAATGGCATATTTAAAACACTAACTTGCTCCATCCTCTTTCCTGCTGGGAGCATAAAAGCATAATTACTGCACAGAGCTGCAGCTGAACTGCCAAATTAACCTATCTTCGTTCCCCTCACCATCTGATAATTTTTTGTATTTGAAAACAGATTTCTGAAATCCCTGGTGTGGGGGGCTGCAGTTATCCTCAGGAGCAGCACACACACACACACAGAGCAGGCTCTACTCCACATGCAGCTGAGACCCTTCCAACAACAGGCAGGAAAAGTACCACACAGGTTCTGAGATTCCAGGTGGCAGTAGCAGTAATTTTTCTACCCATCACTTCCACTTTGCCACAGGAAAAACCAGTTGAGGAGCAGACTGGACAGGAGGAGAAGATGCAGGAATGCAGTGGTTGGGTGCTGGGGATTCCCTCTCCCATTTCTACGTGTGGTCCAAATCAATTTGCAAATATTCCTCTTTCTGCACTCCACTGACACTTTTAGGCTTCAATCTGAGGGGACAATCAAGGGTGACAAGTCCTGACCTAGAGGAAACTTCCTTTCTAAATGTTTTGGCTGTCTGAAACTTCTCATAATTAGAGCTTTTAAAGCCAATGCTGAGGAAGGTAAAAGGGGAAGCCATGGAAGGAAGTTCTGACACAGAGAAGTGCTATTCCATCCTTAACACCCATATGTCATTAAGTAACACCAGTACACTTTTAGAATAGAGTTTGGAATAAAACAGATTATTTCAGTTGGAAGAAACCTACAGCAGCCCATCCAGTCCAACTGCCTGACCACTTCAGAACGTGCTCAGAAAGCTGACAGAAGTCAAAGCATGTCAATAAAGGCATTGCCCAAATGCTACTTAAATGCACCTCCCTCTCCACTTCCCTCCTCAGGAAGCTGTAGGGATCAATGAAGTTGCCTCTAAGCCTCCTCTCCTCCAAACCAGACAAACCCAAGTCCTCAGCATTCCAAGACTGTGATGCAACATTAATATCCTCTATCTCTCCATCTAGAACTGCGTGGAAATACAAATTCTGAGGCAAAACTTAACTCTGAGAGGAACAGCACAAGCACTCACGGGTATTTTCAAGGCCCCAAGGAAGCTGATTGCTGATGTCCCATGTCTTCCTTCCCCACTGACCACAGTGCTGGAGTTCAGTGACACGCTGCAGTTTTCACTGTCAGTGAGCAAATGCTGCATCTCTGCATCCTGCAATTTCCCCCAGCAACACCACAGGAGAGAGAGAAAAGAACAGAGAATCAAAGCACGTACAGAGAAAACAAATCATTCCAAAAAAACAAGTATCTGTGTTATCACAGCTTTTAAATACACCTTGATTTCAATATACAGAGTAGATACAGAGAGAGTATATACAGAATGCCAGCTGGAATAATTCTGGTTGTTTCTGTCTGAGTGCATGCACTCCATTAAGGAATCAAGTTTCTGTTTTACTGTGGAACAATTTCACATATTAGAGTACATTCAATAGAATAAAATAGTTTCTAGTCCTCCCTCACCTCACTGCATAAATGTGGTCTAATTAAAGCTGACAATCTACTGAATACAACACATTTCTGTATAAAGCATGTATTACCTTCCTTCTGTGCAAATATTAAGCCCATTCTTCAGACTCTGCAACATCATCTTATTCACTGATTTAAGTACAGGCCACCTTTCCAACTGCATTATGGATACTGAGTGTTCAGAAGTCACTTATTTTTTTTTCACATCTGTTTCATGTGAGCATTGCAATCCCCAAATTATAAAAGTCAGGGGTTTACCAGTATTAAGGTGTGAATTCTGAGTTCTTTTTTAGTACTAGGAAGGATTTTACTCCAAGAATTCCACTGGCTGCTAAGAATACTTGTGGAACAAGTTACCAATCAACAAGAACAAGCCATCCCACTGTAGCCATGAGGGTATATGTTATTTTTATCCATCCATCACACTGAAATGAACTCAGAATAGAACTGTAAATTTACATCTTGCAGCTGTACATACGAGACACGAATTTCAGGTACAAATAGCCCTCAGTACTTCTTTTCTAACTCAGAAAAAGGATGGGATGCAGCTCTCACCTTCCCACTGAGCAGCTTCACCTGGCTGTGTACCTTTCCTAGCTATGTCTTTTTCCTCCTAATTCTTCAGCATTTGAATAAAGCCTCAGTGAAGGATTAGGCCTCAAATATATAACTGACTGTGAGTTAGTAAGGATAAAACAGCAGGCCTTTTAATTTCTAATAGGTATTACAGAGATTAAAACCTTCTGATTAATATTTGGTAAGTTGATGGAGAAAGAAAAGAAAGCACTGGAAAAATTCCATTCTGCTATTTTACACTCAAGTGTTTTTAAATAAATTCTGCTTTTAAAGAACATAATTTAAGAGAAGCCACCAGGGAACCATCTGGACACCTGAGCTCAGACACTCTGCATAATTTTAGAAGCCATAGTGCAGCATCCAGAGTTTTGTACATGATTGATAGGAAGGATGCAGGATTTACAGGAGACCTTGAACCCTATTGAAGCATTAACTAGAACACAGAAAAAAAACTCCAGGAAGTCTAAGTGAGCATCTCCTGCACAATTTGCACAGCAAACTCAGTCAGAATTATCTGAGGCAATGCTGCTCATTTCTCAGACAAGCAGCTCTGAAACTGTTTTAAAAGAGTGGGTTAAATATTGAAATAGAAGTGACTAAAGTCCAAGTAACTTGTTTAATTCACGCAGGAAACTTTTGTTGACAATATGGGATTTTTATGGTGCACATAACTAAATGATAAATAAAACCAGCAGTCTGTGCTTGGCAGAGGCAACACTGCACAGCCTTGCCAGCTTGTCACAGAGCATGATTAGGCATATGGCACACTCCTGTTCTCTGGGGAAGGATTCATTATCCCTCAATTTTGTGTAATTTTTAAGAGGCCAACATAACATAAGCAGCAATGAATGCACAAAGGTATTCAGGTCACGCAGCCAAAAACACATTCTGACTTCAATCACTGCAGATCCTGAGTATTTGCTTTCTTTTTACAGTAATTGCAGAGGTCAATGAAAACCCAGTAAAAGCTGCCATTCCAGTGTGCTTGGAGACCAGCTCATAAATGCAAAACATCTGCTGTTTGCACAGGCTCAAAAGCTGACTGTGAAAATCAGCTCCACACGACTGCAACACAACCACTGCAAAAAGGAAAGATGTTCAGCTCTGCTTTTGACAGGAAAAAGATGTTCTTCTGTCACTGGCAGAAAATCAGGAAGTCCCAAAGACTGACAAGCGAGGATTTTTCATTTTTTAAATTCATTTCTTTTTAAAGCCTGTCAAGACTCTGTATTACAAACACATAACTCACATGGCAGGCTGGAGAGAGGATGGGGGGAGAATATTGGCAGGGCTGCCAGCAAGTGCCCCCCATGTTTGTTGTCCATGTTGTCCCTCTGTCCAGCTCCCAAGGGACATCAGTCCATGGGAGAGGGGGTACATTTCCCTCACCCACTTGCTAGGCAGACTCTTCATGGTGTGATGGGGTGTTTTTTGTAGGCCTTCCTTGGGAACCAGGGTCAAAATCTAGGAAGGATTCCATCCCATCTCTTTACGTAATCAGGTGTATATAAGCCGAAGGGGGAGGTGTTCTGGGGCTCTTTTGCTTCTTGTCCTTCTCGGGTTAGTTTGGTGACAGGCTCTCGGTGTTTAGGCCTGGCTTATCTGTGTTCAGCGAGGCCTGCTCTGAGGGCTGTTTGCCTGGGCCGGCGGCTAAGGTTAAGAATCTGCTTTTCTAAGGAAAGTAGTGAGTTTACTATTGCATTTGTTACTTACTGAGTTAATTTCTGAATTTAGATTGTATATATTTGTTTGTCTTATTTTCCCTATTTTGTCTCCCTCTCCCCTTTCCCTTCCCCTTGTCCCTTATTGGGGTGGCTTGGGGGTCCCTGTCTTGTTGTGCCCAGTATATAAATTTAATATATGTAAATATATATATTCCTTCAATTTTCTCTTGCTGCTTTTTTTGCTGTTTCGGGAGAGGGAGGGGGGAATCTTTCTTGTGAGGTTTGGCCATTGGCAGAGAGCCAACCCGAACTTTCACACCTGGGGTGACAGCAGAGCCACTAGCAGAGTTAACAGAGAAATCTTTGTCTACCAATTTGACGAGTGTATTTTAGCTTTGTCATCATGGCTAAAGAATCGCAGGATGGTTTGGGTTGGAAGGGACCTTAAAGATCATCTCATTCCATCCCCTGTCATGGGCAGGGACACCTCCCACCAGCCCAGGTTGCTCCAAGCCCCATCCAACCTGGCCTGGGACACTCCCAGGGATGGGGCAGCCACAGCTTCTCTGGGCAACCTGTGCCAGGGCCTGCCCACCCTCCCAGGGAAGGATTTCTTCTGTAAATGTAGAAGAATTTCTTCTGTAAATACCTAGTTCTTTAAAGACACCTGCTGGTATTCTTATACCTCCCCTTATCTTCCAGCTGGTTCTGAAATACTACTGACAAATGATTTCTGGGCTGGGGACAGTTCTTGGGGCAGCTCAACACAAAAATGAACAAACTCAGTACGGAGGGGGTTTAAGTTGGGCTGATCAAAATGGTAACTGAAGTATTTCCTCCTCAGCAAAAATTCCAAAATCTTTCTACCAACACTGATTATTGTACCCTGTGAATGCTCATTATTATTTTATGGGCAAAGGATGAATGGAACAGGAAGTTTCTATTTTCCTGGCCAAGTCTGAAAGGAGTTGAAAACAGAAAAAAAAAGAAGTTATCCTCTCAGGATACAACGTGCCAAGTGTACTGAATACAAATTCAAAACGTCAAAATGGAAATTTTCAGTTAATGTCCATCACAAGATAAAATGTCTTTCTGCTCACCAATGAGCAAATCCAAAATTCAGTGTCTAGGGAAGATTATCAGCACTTGCAGTTTTAAGTTTTAAGCAGGATTTTTGTGAACAGCTGCTCATATTCACAAGTGTCCATCTCCATGTATAATCTTGGAGGTAAATACAACTGTTGCATTCAAAAGGGAGAGAAGTGAGATTGCAAGGACAGGACAAATGTGATACACATTATTTCAGTATTTTAAGTGGGCTACCTTTAGAATATTTTGCAGTGCATTACTTTTGCTGGAATTGTGTCAAGATCACAAGAAAAGACCAAGTGAGTAAGCCTGTTAGAGCTCTGTTGGCAGTATTTATGTCAGGTAATGATTAATTCCCTCACCTGAAATTACATTTATGTAAGAAGGTGGAAGTAGATTTCAGCATCACAAAAGGAGGAGCAATCTTTACCAACAGTAAATCTACTGTAAATGTTCCATGTAGGAAGCCTTAGGAAGCCTTCTATGCTATTTTACAACAGTATGTTACATTTTACCTGTGGTTTGCCATTTTCTTTAGCATTTAAGGTTGGCATTTGGATTCTGCATCGAGATGCACCATTCAGGAAGGTTTTAGAACTCTGGAAAAAACAAAACCAAACAACACCATACTTTTGTTGCTTGTTTTTTTTTAAAAGATTGCATTAGTTTTAATCACTTCTCTGCACCAAGTTTTTATGCACTGTAACCCCAAATGGAACATCTTTAATTTAATGACTGTGCATTTTGAGTTTCTGAAGTTCTTAAGCAGACCTATGGCAATGTACATAAAATGCAATCACAGATTTCTCTGAAGGCTAATTTCCTGCTGGTTTTAGACAGAAGCAGCACAGTGACTTCAGAGCCCAGTCATGCCATTCTTAACACCTTTAGCTGCTTTTCCCTCTATTGAACTCACTGACATTGCAAATTTAGTTTGTTCTCATAAGCAGATGATCCCAGCAGAAAGCACAGCATTTGATTTGTTTCAGGAAAACCTTGGCTCTTCACTTTCCCATCCCTTTAAGATAAAAGTTTATACCTTTAGCCTTATATACCTTTAGTATATTCTATAGCAATATACTCAACCCAGAAATGGATTTGTTGACAGGAGTGTTAATGAAGAGTCTGAGCAGCTCCAGCACATCCAGTAGAAAAATGAATGCAATAAGCCACATTTTAGGTATCAGATGGACCTGCTTTTTATATTAACTTATTAACAAGTGCGTTAATGTAACAGTTCACAACAAAACTGCATTCAATGGAAAACATAATTCTGAGATCTTTGGCCTATAAAGATTTACCAGGGACATTAAGGTTTGCCTGCTGAATTAAATATACAGCTTTAAAGTAGGTTTGCAGCCATCTACGGACAACCTATTGCTAAGATCAAAAGAAGCACTGTGTATTCCTCAGGGATGAGGTGATTGTTTTAAGTGTCTAACCACACACTCAATGCCACATTAAAAAAAAAACAACACAAAGAATAAAACAACAAAAATACCCCACAAAACTCTGCCACAAATAACACCCCCCTCTCAAAGCTCACCAGCACAAATGAAAAAAAGAATGCAGATCCTCCCTGAACATTCTAATCCCAAATTAACCACTAGGTTATTCTTCCCCTCCAAAAAAAATACAAGGGTATGTATTGCAATATTCCTTAGGCAAACTGCCATTCATCACTCAAATTCTAAGAAGGCAAAAAGTTTTTGAGGATAAACTAAAGTATTTCTGCTGCTCAATACAGAGATGAGGCGCCAACAGTCTTGGGCAGGCACTCCTCAAAACAAACCAACAACACTCAAGCCCTGAGGGTCTGATAAAACACGTTTTTAAATTTTATCTTACAGAAAAATCTGGCTCTTGTCAAAAATCTGATTTACAGTAATCTATGGGGAAAAAAGTCCATTATCTAGAGACAAGTCATCTACATCTTTAATCAGCAGCTCAGCACAGGAAAAATGAATGGCTTTTTCAGTTGACTGCCATAAAAAATAAGATTGACTGTGGTAAGGAGAAAATGCCTAGGGAAGAGGACTAGACCGAGAGGCTGCACATTTAATACTTGGACTTCTTTCTCTTTTTTGGAAGACAAAAACTGCAGGATGGTAATTTTTAAATGCACGAGCACTTTGCAGGAGGAGTTTAAGAGAGCTGAGTTTCCTGGGAATGCAAAGTCAAGATAAAGGAAGTTCCTAGAGCATAAAGACAGGTCTGTATGAACATGATGCAACTATGGGGGGGGAAGGTCCAGGGAGAAAATATAAGAAGCAATAAAACCAGTTCTAAATCACCACATTTCCCAAATGCTGTTAAACCTCCCCTTTAGCTTTCATAATGGAAGTGCACCAATGCTAAAAAAAGGACACTGATTTCTCACTTGCATTTGTCACAGGCACTGCCTTCCAGAAAGTCAAGGATTAAGCCTCCAACGCCAGGATTTAAAAGCCCTTTATTGCACTCAAGCATTTGTTTCGAAACAAATTTCAAACTGATAAATCAGAGCCAAGATGGAGACAAGCAAATGAAGCACAGCCCAAGAAAGCAGTGAATAAAGAATAAGAACCACACACTCAAGGCTCTGTGCCTGCCTCTCCTCTGTGATTTTGGACAACTCAATGAAATCAGATTACTCACCACTACAAACTCTGTGGAAATACTGGGCTCACGGTCACGCTGCAAACAAACAGTAGACCAAATTGATCCAGGACAGTGATACCACACAGAGAGGAATCCGATCTCTGAATCTTAATATAAATCCACCCTAAGTCCTTCCCTCACGCTGAGAATTTATTTTAGTGGTGATTAAATTTAACTGGCCTCATTCTTTCACCATGAGGTTTGGTTTGTAACACCAGCCAGCAGAGCTGCCTGCACCTCACCAAGACATCTGTCCAAAATGACCCATGACAGCCTTAAGAGAAAAGCAAGTGTGTCCCTTTAACATCCCCCCCCAAAAATAAGAATTTCTAACTATTTGCAAAAATGCAAAGGTTCTTCAGGTTGTGACTGAGCAAAAAAAAAGACAGCAAACATTTTTATGCCTGATAAATTCTATCCCTTGTACAACACAACTGAAATATTGTTCCCAGTATTAACACAGTCTAAATTACTATATTAACCTTCCTTCAATTAGCAATCAGTTTTCTTTACAGTCAGACACTGTCATTAGCACATCTGCATTAGGAGGAGATCATCAACTCTTACACTGAACTCATTAATTTCCTTATTTCCTAAACCCCCCCCTCCTGCAGTGAAGAGAAGCTGTGAGCCCCTTTCACTGAGGATTTGGAATCCTTGCAGGCCACGCCGCTCTGAAGAGAAGTATTTGGGCAGTTCAAATAGGATACACCTTCCCAAGACAAATGGTGAACCTTAATCTGGAAAGGGACCAAGGCAGGTGGAGAAGCACTTCTGCAAACCTCCCACAAGATTTCCAGAGGTGAAATGGGAATAGGGAAGGAACAAGTGGCGCCTTTTGCTCCGGAGAGCAAGGTTTCCAGGGAAACAGAAGGTCAAATGCATCCCACACAAGCAGGCTGTGCCTGGAGCAGTGATCCTGCTGGTGCCCTAGAAAAGATGAGGTCAAGTGCTAATCCTTTTCTGGGACTGGGGGAAAGGGTGGCGAATGGAAGGTGGAAAAAGCTCCTAAAATACTACATTTTTGTTAAAAATATCACAGCAAAATCTTCAATACCAGCTCCTTGAGACATATGAGTACCATGCTGTGCAGAACTCTGCAGTTATGCTTTCCACTCAAAATGTATTTGAAACGAGTAACAAACATTTACTTCCATGAGGCTTAACAGCAAATTCCAGAAACATAATGCTCTAGGTGGTTCTGAACTACATAAAAGCAAAGGGAGAAAAAAAGACCTTAACAGGAGGCAATGAGAGCCACTTAAAGTATTCTCATACTTGACACAAGTTACATTTGAGAAATGAAAGAGAATTAAAGGAAGAATACAGAGTATATTGTGAGGCCTCCTTATCTCACAGGAACAAACCAAGAATAGCAAAGTTCCTCAGACCAGTGAAAGCATTCAGGAGACATCAGAAGTACTTCATAGGAGGAGAAAAAAACATTACCTGGTAAAGAAGAGATAACAGACTAGAAGAGTTGCCTTTACTTACTACTCAATTACAGTATGTTTCAAAATGTAAAAAGCCATCTATCTGAAAATACTGGGGGATGGTAAAAAAACCAGCAATCATCCCTGTAAAATCTACTTGTGAGACTTGCAAATAAAAGGTATAGTTTACATGTGCAGATAATTTCCCTGTGGGATTCCCTTGGATCTTCCCCCTGATGCTTTTGCCAACAGCACTAATTTGCCTTCAGATGTGGGAAAACCTTATGACCTTCTCTGCCAACCACCCCTGCTAATCTTCCAAAAAAGAATAGTTGAGAACCTGGCAGGTATGATTGTCCACAGCTTCCTGGGAGCCAAAGGAGAAGGAGGCTGGAGCAAGAGCTGCTCTAGGTTTTGGTTAGAGACAAACACATAGCAGAGTCTTAAGGAACATAAACCAAGATGAACCTGTAAACACAGCCCTAAACAAGGCTGGGCCACGAATGACACCCTGTTACAAGAAGTGCTACACAGCAGGTCTTCCTAATGCTCTCTTTTTTACTCCCTTTCCTTGCTTTTCATTTTTCTCTTTCTATTTGGATTGCCTCCCTCTTCTTGGGTCACAGTTATACAAGCCAGGAAAGCAAACATCCATCTTCTCATGCAGTAGCTAAATATTTTCAAGGCACGTCCTCTTGCCATTGACACCACTTTCTGTAAGACTTAATTTTCAGCACATAAAATGTCCTATGAACTCCTGTTTCAAAAGCACTGGGCAAGTATCTCAGTACCAGAACTTCACCACTTCCAACCCCCTTGTAAAATAATGTTTGAACCACCATACACTACCTTTCCTTTTAGAAGCAATTAAAACAGTTAGGAGTTTTGCTGCCACAATGGCACACAAAGACACACATAAAACATTCAGCAACCCAAAAAAAGCCTAGACATTTGCACGCTCCATTTCAATCCTGCTTCCACAATGCTTTAAGCAGTAGACCTGTGATGTGGATCTTCAAAGCACTCTGTCAAGAGGGTCACATTTCCCCTTGTGACCCAAGAAACTTGTGTTACACAACTTGTGAGTGACAGTATATTTACAGCCTGGTGAACTTCACAACCTTGACAAAATGTAAGCCCTTGAAGTGTAAGCTCTCATACAGTAGCACTAGCTACTGTCTCGATGCCAGTAAAGCATGTGATTAATGCATTCTAAAAATTCACTGTATATTTAAAAAAAATACCACCAAAACATCTGAACAGCATCTCCGTCCTTGAGGATTTCAAAATTTGACAAGCCAGCCCTAAGCAATTTCATCCTATTTATTTAGACCTTCTATAGCAGAGGAAAGGGGCATAGAACCAGAGAATGTTTTGGCTTGGAAAGGACCTTAAGGATCATCTGGTTCCAACCCCCTGCCATGGGCTGGGACACCTTACCCTAGCCCAGGTTGCTCCAAGCCCCATCCAGCCTGGCCTTGGACACTTCCAGGGATGGGGCAGCCACAGCTTCTCTGGGCAACCTGTGCCAGGGCCTCACCATCCTCATAGGGAAGAATTTTTTCCTAATATCCACTCTAAACCTGCCCTCTTTCAGTTTGAACCCATTCCCCCTCTCCTGTCACTGTATGCTCTTGTAAATACTCTCTCTCCATCTTTCTCACAGGCTCCTACAATGATCAGAGGTCCTGTCCCTTCCAATCTAAGTTATACTGTGATGCCACAAAAGCTGACATCCATTTGTCCTATGATTTGTACCACTAAGCACAGATTATTCCCCTCTCTTTTTCATGTATCTTCCTTAATGTCAGATTTGGTTAAAGAAACACCATATTATAACATGACTAAATTCACTGTCACAAAACTTACTGACTGCTTCAATCTCTTCATCTCAACTTTATATCCATCCCTTGCTTTCCCCTACCCATGTGCTCCTACTGCCCCTTCCTCTAGCCAAGGGAACATCCCACTTTCCATCCCAGGCCCACAGACAACTTCATTGACTCTGTCAGCTGAAGAGCTGTTTGCTCTTTCTGCAAAGGCTCATACAGGGTTCCCAGTGAGACCCTTCCCAGGAAGGGAGGCAACAGCCAGGGATGGCATGAAGATGCCCAGGAAAACTGGAGAAAAGTAAGAAAACTCAAGATGATTAAAAAAAAAAAAAAGAAAAAAAGAAAAAAAAAAAAGAGTACTTTCCACTTACTGTCATAAGATTGTCTATTTCAAAACTTTGTTTACAACAAATTATTTCACCTCTTGATTTACTTGCTTTGAGAGAAAATAAGGTTCTGATTTACTAGTGAAGCACAGACAAACCACTGCCTCAAGTACAGGATCAGTTGTAACAGCCTGGCACAAAAAGGCCACACAGTCTATGTTCTTTCCAGAACTATCCTAATAAACACATGTATTAGGAGGCGAAAATGAAAACAGAAAAAGCATTCACTTACACTGGATGGTGTGCAGGAGCAACTTACATCCCTAGGATCTGAAATACAACACCACATATAGTTAATAGTGAAAAGAAGCCTAACAAAGAGCTCTTAAAAGACTTTCAAATAGTGTAATTTACTGACAGTAAACCAACAGTACAGATAACAGGGGCTATTTTGGCAGTCCTGCTCACTACAGAAGTCTAGTATATCTGCAGAACTCTTTATTTCCTGAGGTAGGACAGTTACAGTAAAATAAGCATTCATAGCTCTGAGTCTTCATTGGGACAACATGGGGAATTCCTCTTTAATTTCTGATTTGAAGCGTCAAAACCTGCTCTACCAGCTGACTTGAGCACTTCACAGCACAGCAGACAGATGGCAAGGGTTCAGTGGTTCAGCTTTCACACTGCAGCCAGGTGAGATGTTCTGCCAAGATACACTTGAACAGTTTATCAAGACTGGGTGGACTGAACTCTGAAGTGTTATACTCTCTCAGGTGTGCTGGAGTCATGGAGCTGGGGAAGGGTCTGGAGATCATTCACAGGACCCATCATATGGGGAGCAGCTGAAGGAGTTGGGGGGGCTCAGTCTGGAGAAAAGGAGGCTCAGAGGTGACCTTATCACTCTCTACAAACCTCTCAAGGGGTTATAACCAGGCAGGGCTCAGGCTCTGCTCCCAGGGAGTAAGTAACAAGACAAGAGGAAACGGCCTCAAGCTGCTCCAGGGAAGGTTCTGGTTGGACATCAAGAAGCCTTTTTTCACTGGAAGAGTTGTCAGGCATTGAAGGGGCTGCCCAGGGAGGTTTGGAGTCCCCATCCCTGCAGGTGTCCAAGAAAACAACTGGAATGGCACTCAGTGCTCTGTGCTGGCTGACGAGCTGATGAGCAGACAAAAGTTGGACTTGACCTTAGAGGTTCTAAATTATTCTTAAACAGCTGGTGTTCCTCACCCATAATGAGTGCCCCCCGTGGTTCTATCCCATGAAAGCACTTACGTTCAATAAGGAAGAGGAAGCAAACAATGCCCATCACAGCGACGATGACTCCGGGCATCACGAAGGACAGACCCCAGCACGAGGACACCCAATAAGCAGCAATTAAGGATCCCAAGATATTTCCCACGGAAGTGTGTGAGTTCCAGAGTCCCATGATCAAACCTCTCCTGCATTAAAAAAACCAACCAACCAAACAAAAAAACAACCCACAAGCTTTTCTTATTACAAGCGTTACTGAATTGAGAAAAACATACCAAAAATGACTGTTTATTTGGGGTGCTAGTGGAATATTTGCAGTCTTACGGTTCTTTAACTGATCATTTCTTTGTGCTACACACTCCATCTGGCAATTTCAGGGCACCTAAATATTAATAAAAGTGTTGTAAATACTCCTCTGTGCATCACAGATCTAATTCTGCATTTAATGGCACTTAAAGACACCATTAAGGCTTGCATATTTCTGGATAGAGTTTCTTTGATTAAAACAAGTATGCAGATGTTATGTAGCATGAGAACACTAATGATGCCTTTGGGAATGAAAGTCCTCCTGCAAACACCTTGCACCAATAACCTGATGCTTTCAGGACACATTAGACTTATCATGCAGAAGAAAACAACCTGTACAGGGTATGTGGAGCAAATTCAGTGTTTTCTGGTCACATTCTGGAGTTGTTTGGCACTAGCAGAAGATAACACCTGTGCAAGCTTGGCTATCACACACATCAGGGTGCTGTCTGTATGTCTGGAAATCCCAAATTATATCTGTTGTAGATTAGCTCCAGCTCAGCCAATGTAAACCACAAAAATCCTACCCAAGTCACGACAGCAGGGTGTTTTCTTCCCTTCCCTGTTCTTCCATATGGGAAAACTGCCTTGTCCTCAGCAGTTTACTGGGAACAACCTATCCTGAACAAAGCCCAACCTTTTCCTTGGAATGAGACAGGGTCTAAGAGGTCTGCACATGTTTTCATGGAATTGGTGGCAAAATGAGAACAAGAACCAGACCAGTGACATTCAAACAAGAGCCCTGCCCTCCAAGTCCACTCTGTGGCCTCCTAAGAGTAAAGGCTGTTGCTTTTGCACAAAGCAAAACCTGAATAAATGTATGTATTTCACAGAGACTCCCCAGTTTTGTTCAGTACTGTATGACAGCTAACAATCCCTGCATTTTGCAACACTCACCTAAAAGGCTGCAGGGACCACAGAGAAACCAGTTTGAATCTACATTTTCCTAACTATCCTGGGATTTTATACAAAAAGCATATATTTAAGTTTTGTATATCCTTCTCTGGGACTGACTAACAGTAATGCTCATTTGTGGTATTTATCTACCAAGGATGGCACTACAGCAGCATAATTATATGCTATATGCACCAACCATTATCAGAGCCAGTGGATTTAGCATGCAGCTCTTGCAAAAATTTATGGAAAACTACTGCATGGTATGACAAAAACATTATGAGTGATCTCCATGCAGGATTAAGATAAAAAACCCAAAGAGATGATTTAAAGAAAGTTAAATCAGTTGCCACATGTATTTTCTTTTTTAAATTAAACTTTCAAGTTTATGTGTGTTAGAAAAAAAGACATTAGACAAAGATACTTTTTATAGTTACACCCTGGCAACTCTTTTGAAACACAAATGAAAACATGGGAAATTCCACATTAAAATGGCATAAAAACAGCCTGTACTAAAAGTAGGTTTACACTGTTAATATTTGCAAGAATTATTCTAATTCAATTCTGAAATATTTCATCTGAAAAATTAAGTATCAGATTAAAGAGCTGCCAGAGAACACAGTTTGGAGGGAGAATACTTCAAACCCACATATAAACTGAACAGCTTAACAAAGGAAGCTCCTCTCAAAGTTCTACCTAACTACTTGCTTCATCCCAAAAATACACAGAAGCCAAGGGATACTTAAATTTACTATAATATTACAGCCCAGAATGTATTGATCTGTACTTCCAAAGCCTTTGGATTACATATTACTTACCTTCCTTTTCCAAACCAGTTGCCAATACATGTAACGACACTCGGCCAGCCAGTAGTTTGCACCAAACCATTTGCTATCTGAAATCATATAAAAATAATGATAAATAAACACACCCTATAATAAGTCAGGCTCCTAAACAATTCCTGCTGAGTGCTGCACTGGGAAAAGGAAGCCTTCACAAATGCTTTGAATTTAGAAATTTGGTGGAGAGATTTGAAAGAGGTTTTTTTCTCCCCAAGAATAACCAAGTTACAATGTTTTGCAGAGATCCTTCCCTGTACCTACACCTCTACCATTATTTTATCATTTAAATCACAGAATGCTGTCCTCCAATCACAATGCTTACCAAAAATCACACTGCACTGAGCTGAACAGAGAAGTGAATTCCCCACACTCAAACAGCAACATAGAAATTTCACAGGGTATTTTGAGTTGGAAGGGACCCACAAGGATCAAGTCCAACTCTAATGCTTATCTCAATTTGAGCACATGGCAAAGTGTGTTTGCAATCAAATAAAGTGGAAAAAAAGAAAACTTTAGGGCAAACTGGGTAACTTTGAACATTCACTTTAAAATGCTTAACAGACACCTGTAAATAAACTGAGAGGAGGAATTTAACTTACTATATTCAGGCTGAAGTAAGAACTATTTCAGCCTCCACACTGCACAGATCATAACTTTTGTCTCCACCCCTAAAAATCTCCCTCTCTGGAGTTACACCTTAACACAAAGATCACAATACGTGTACAAAGGGCATTTGAACATGCAACAGAACAACCTCGCTCTATCCCACAAAAAACAATTAGGTTTGTGGTGAGAGACCATCCTTGGTATTGCAGGACTCACTGACCACACCCCACAGGGCAGCACTGGCAGAGAGAGCTTAACCCTAAAGGAGCCACCTGATCCAGGAGGGCTGGGGCAGGGACAGGGTTAAACAGATTAATTGGTGACAGGGTTATACAAGCTTGTTGTGCCCAAGTTAGTATCTGTGTGTGCCAAGCTGCTGAATGCCATGCAAATGTGCCAGAGGAGAGAGTGCTACTGCAGTAACACAAAGAAAGCAGCAGTGCCTCTGTCCAAAATGGCTCAAGTGCTGACCATGCCCTGGTCCTGACCTAAATTCCATCTCAGGTCAACAGTAAATATTCTTGTGACACCTGATTAGTGCTCTGAAAAATCTCACACAATGAATCTCGTTACATAAGCTGCCTGCTCTCAGCCACACCAGTGTGGGGGACTGTTCATCATTAGCAGCATAAACGTAATTTTCCTGCAGAGAAGGCCAGGATGAGTCACTCAGGTCTTGGCAGACTGACAAAAGTAAATAGGCTTGTTTTAAAACTCGCCCACATTTAAGCTTGCAAAGATTTGATCGCTGATTTGACACAGAGTGAAAACACGCTAATTTGTTTTCAGAGGTTTCTTTCACCAGAAAAACATTTTTCAAAAATAAAACCTGGGGCCATCCACTCTATCACTGCTGCCTGTCATCACTGACAGCGTGTTCCAACATCTCCATCCTCCCATCCAACCGCTAATCGCTGCGTGTGACTGAAAAATCCCCACCACGACACCAAACAGCACCACAGAAAGCCGTGAGTGTGTCAGTAACACCGTGCCTACCTGGGCCATTATGTAGAACCACAGGTTATGTATGTTATAGAAATAACCCAATCCAAACATGGCAGTGAAGAGTCCACTGGCGAGCATCCCGCCCGTCAGATAGTACCGGATAGGCAGCCGTTCTCCTATCAGGCCACTTGGAATGTGGAAGGAAACAAAAAAGAAAGGTAATAATTAAAAATGAGATCATACCCCAAAGCCCTCACAGATGAAGAACATTTCATGTTTAACTCTGGTTGAGGAGAAACTTTACTGTTAAGTGTTTGCCTTCGCAGCAGCAAAGGAGCAATTTTTAGTGCTGACAGGAATAAAAACAAACAGACATTTCATGTTCATTAATTGCTAAGTTCTGACACCAGCACAATGTTCTTTGAGGGAGATACTCATCTGGAGCATATTGGAAGTCATTTACTTACATACAGAGTCATTTTCCAGATGACTGGTAAGGTAGGACATGTCTCCATCCTTTAAAAGTGAGACGTGTCTCCCTCGCTAACGATTCTAGTCATGAAGGTTCTGGTTTTAGTCAGTAAAAAGAAGCCTCTCCGAACAGCAGCTAATACTGCACACTAAGATGGGTCTGGTATGATTTTTGGGAGGTGTCTGACTCCACAGCAAGCCAGGACAACCAGCTTGGTTTACCAGGTGGAGACTGATTAAGTTTGAGGACATACCCTCCAGTGCATATTCCCTTTATTCCACATGAAAGAAAGACAGGCCGAGTTGCAAAGCATTCCTGCACAAGGCAGCCACGATGGGTGAGGTAGGAAGCTTTCTATATGTCAACATATATGATACCACTGGGATTCAGGATGATGTGGAATTTTTTTTGCCCCTCAGCAATTAGTTTCTCGCTCTCTTCACCAAAAACTTTGTTGCAGGGAAGCAAAATATTTCAGAAGTTGTGCAGCCTCATAAATTAACAGTAAGCAATAAAGCAGTTTTCCAAGAGAGTGTATTTACCTTAAATACATTCCAACTGCATATGCACACAAAAATGAGTAATCCAGAGCTCCCAGTAACTGTTTGTAGTTGTTCTTATCTAAGAATAAATTTCAAAACAAATTATCAGTTTAAATGTACTAATTATTTCCCAAGCAATTTTACATATAGGAAGAAAAATGCTAGTGAGCATGCACTGACATTTAACTTTCAACAGGCATTTCCAGACTTAAGCACAGACTTTGCAGAAGATTTTACTTGATGAAAAAATAGAAATAAATGCCTGTGACATGTAAGGAAAAGATTGGTAGGCCCAACCAACCACAGCCACACCAAAATGGGACCTGCAGACAGGATGGAGGGAGCAGAAGGGCCTCCACCCACACGGAAACACCAAGGCTACTCTCGAGGGACCTGAGCTCATACCAAGACAGACAGTTTGGGTATTTATTTGCAAGGAGCCACAATTGCCAATGACTTTGAGCAATGAAGTCACAGCTATTAAAGCATTCCAGTGACACTCCCAGCTTTGCCAGCTGTGTTGCCTAAAAAAGGGCCAGGAGAACAAGCCCAGAGTGGCACCCCAAAGGGGCAGCTTGGCAATAACCTGTGTGTTCCTGGAAAAAGGGGGACACAGGAGCTCAGAAGGCTCCTTGAGAAAAGCCAGTCAAGTGTTTCAGACAAGCAAACCCAGTCCCACCTTGGTCCAGGGACAAGCAACACTAACCAAGTTTAACTTCATCCCATTCCATGCATTTGGAAACGTGGCACTGAATAATTCCAGCAGACTTTGCAACAGGCAGTTAATACACTGGAATTTGTCCACAGAAAACCCAGAGCTCCAATCTTTTAATTACCTTTTAGCAGAGCAGAACTTTTTTTTTTACTTGCTAATTAAGGACTAATTAGAATGGATGGCTACATAGACCTGGGTGCACTGGCACACTGACAGAATGGACTGTTCTACTTCACGGATGTTCCTGGTAGTAATAAAAGTGTCAAGGAATGATTCAAAGTCTCCCTGAAATCCAAATCCAATTAAATTCAAATTTAATTGTTCAGTGGGCAAATATTTGTTTTCTATTTAAGTGAAAGGCCAGGTTCATAAACTAATCAGTAAATTGTCAAGTCTATTCTGCAATAAAACCTCCCCTTTTTCTTCATTAAAATGGAGAGAAACACATTCCTTCTGGCAGATAAGGACTCTGAAGAGTTCCAATTTAGATAAACACCAAGCAATTTAATTTAAAGGATTGCCAGACCTTGAATTAAACCAGTAGAAAATTGTAATGATTTATTTTATTCTTTGCCCTTTTTTCTGTAATACACATGCTGAAGACAAATCCCATTTTCTGACTGAAAATGGACCTACTGAAACCATCTTGTAGATACAACAAATAAAATAATGTCACCTGTTTAAGTGCCTGCAAGTAGGAAAGACATCCTAAGTCACAATTTTTCTTTGAAGAAATCAGTGAGAACATGGAAGACAAAACACCCCTTCCATGCACATCTCCTGAATCCCTCTACACATGAAGGAAATAATCTAATTATGAGTATCAGCTCATTATTGGGGGAAAAATACAAAACCAAAAAAACACAACCCTTACCAAATGGTGCCCAACCACACTGAGAGGCATTAAATGGCTTTTTGGCAGGCTGAATCTGGGCAGCATATTCTTTGTAGGAGTCAAGTTCAACTTCATGGGAAGCAGCACAATGTTTATGCAGCTCTCCCTGAAACAGAAAGGATCTTTGAAAACGGAAAATTCACTCGCAAACTGAGGACTGTTAATTCCAATACAACAAGAAATTTAACAAATCCAGATTTGTACAAACCTGTGTCAAAACCCACCAAAAAAATAAAATTGTGAGCCATCATTAATTGCTTGGCATTTTGATGGGTGAAGCCACCATTACATGAAATAGTTAATTACATAGTTGGAAAACACATGCTCTAGTGAAATGCTGTTTCTGATAGTGAGCAGCTTTGAAATTCTGCAGTAACATCGTGTACTTTGCCCACTGTTACTCATCAGTTCTACACAAGACAGCAGCTGGGGGTTTGATTTGAGTTTGGCAAGTTTTATAGTCCAAAGATTAATCTAACAAACCTCAAATTATAGAATACTTTGCCACCAGCTTAACCAGGAAGAGCCTCCCAAATGTACAGACAACTCTGACTATGATGTTCAACAGTACTTGGAAGACCCTTATAAATGCCAGGGGAATATTACCATGCTCAACACATCAGTTATATGCAACTTGTCTCAAAAATATGAATTTAAATCTCTCAAATACCTATAATCAGATTAATTCACATGAATTAAATGTAGGCATAGCTATTTCAAGTTTTAATCCCAAAACCCAGACAGATATGCAAAATTCTAGGCATAGTATCACTAAAGTTTATCAAGTATCATTGTGTGCTGGCTTTTTCAGTTTTTCATCTTGAAGCCACTTCAAGTTAAAGTTTAACACTGCCTTTCACAACAGGAAATACTGAAAAAGACAAGGACTTCCGTGTTTGACAGGAGCAGGAGGATGTTTAAATAAGGACAGGACCTTGCTTACCTTAACTATACTGATAGGTTTCCTTGATAAATGGAAGCTGGCATACAGCAGGAAAGTGAGAGAGAAAATGAAGGCTCTATACCTACAATATAAAATAAAAAGGATTTGGAAGTTACTGTATTTAGATTTCCTTTGAGCACCAAGTTACACAAAAACACCTGCCTTGTTTGCAACCTTCCTTTGGGGGCTATTAAATGTCAGTTCAACATTAAATATGCTGATAATCAGATTTCACACCTCACTGTCTCATGGGGTTTTCTGGAATGGTTAGGACCTAAGTGATGGCTCTTTGAACTGTCAGTTTGGATATTGTGGATTATTATTTCCTTCCTTTCTTATTGCTTTTAGGGTTTTGCTTTGCTTTTGCTTTTGTCTGTAACAACAGAAATCAGCTGTTTCTAAGAGATGGATGGTGGGACTGACACTGAGGGTACTGGAGCACATGAAGATAATTAAGCAGCTTTAGGATTGGGAAGGACTTTTCCTTTGTGCCTTCCTGGCATCCTTGGGTCTTTCTCTGCAGTTCAGCTGAATTAAAAGGGCATGTCAAACTCCCTGTCACTGCAAGTATTAAACAAGGAGAATAATTTGACCTAGTCTATCCTCTACCTGCAGTTTCAGTTGTTTAAGGACAGCACTTGATGGATTTGTGTTTTTAACAATACACAAAGTGTATTTGCTGGTTCCTTCTCGCCTTGATCTTAAAATTAACATCAATAAGTAAAAGCACACATTAATTAACCTTTTCCAGTAATTTTTTTGCCTTACCTACTTTTATATAACCAAGACCTTGTTTTATAGTTTTAGTATATGCACAGAGACACCAGAAAGACTTAGCCCAAAAGCCAAGTTATTCACACTCATAAAACTGAAAACATCCTCACAAGGAATAAAACTGAAATGACTTTGTTCCTGCTATTACAGTAGAGAAAACACGTGATAAAATTGCTCAAATGGAAAGTGCTTGGTCTTTCATTTGTTGTTTTTTTGTTATTCACACCCAATTGACTCAGTATTCTATTTCAGAAAGCACATGAACTGCTGCCATAAAACTTCCAGAACTAGTTTTTCTGAAGCAAAGAGGAATTGATTTTGGTTCATTTTTGCTGGATTTTGTGTTGAGGTTGGTTTTATTAATTTTTTTTTTTTAATATTACAGTAGCAAGAACTAAACCTGTAATTGTACAAGCCTATATTACACTTCAAATTACTGGGGAGAAAATGCATTTCTGGTTAGGAAATGGAGCTAACCTTGAGTGCTCCTTCTACCTAAGAGCTTGAAAATAAAAATCTGAAATGTATCCTTTCAAATACCTTGCAAAGCAAAGGACAAAAGGCTTTTTTCTACAGCACACTAGTAAGGGTTTGTTTGGGTTTCCCAACAAAGTATCCCACGTTTTAAATGTCAGCAATATTTATTTATTATACATCTGGCTGTATTTTCTTCCTATATATATTAAGTAATGAAAAAGCACAAAGAGAGCAGTGTGATCTTCCCAGATACAAACTCACACTGTTCACAACTAAGATCACCACCACATTTCAAGACTTACCACTGATCTCGTGAAAATGAAGTGATGAACCGGATCCCAGGAGGAAGCTGAGCCATCTACACTACAGCTGGTACCAAATTTCAGGTGACACAATTATGCACTTGTGACAGTGTCTTCTGTTCTTCCGGATGGGCAAGAAAGATCCCCCTGAAGTGGTGGGATGGCTGGCAAAAAATGTGGAATATCTTCTGCTGAGCTGATCTCCCTGTGGGTTTTTTTTCCTTCTGCCTTCAGTCACAACGTGGCAAACTCTTCACTCTGCCTTTGTTAACTGCTGATCTTCAGACAAGAGAAGCTGGTAAGTAAACAGTCTGATCGAGTTATTGTAATATTTTCTAATCATAATATTTGAGTAAGTGATTATCTCCTTCAGAGGCAAGCAATTACCCTAACTAACCTAAACATCGACAATGTAACGGAGAATTTTAAGCCAGTATAAAATGCAGCCTTTTCTGAATTTTATCATTTAGAATGCATTTTGAGAGCTCGGCATAGTACAAAGCAGCAGAGACACAAAGGAAAGATGCACTCAGAACCTGATCCAAAGCCAGCTAACATCAAAACACTCTGCTTTTGTCCCAGGAAGACTACAAATAGGCAATTCCCCAGCTCACAAAGATCTGTTTAAGCACATCAGAAACATTCATGAGCTTGCAATTAGTTCAAAAACGGCTGTAGTGTTTCCAGCCTGGAACAGAGACTCCTCCAGCTTGAGAGTGGGTGCTGCTGAACAATGCTGCCAGCAAGACTTGACCAGCACTCCCTCTTCCAGCTTCCCTGTTCCAGTATCAGAGCTGCACAAAGCACATTGTCAGAAAACGTGGAAAAGGGGAGAAAAAAATGTTCTTTTCACCACTTGAGCTCCCTACACCAGCACAAGGGAGAAGGCAGGATTTTGTGCATCCATAACATGCAGGGAAGAGTGAGACAGTGGCAGCATCAATTCAGTTTGGTTTAAAGTTTCAGAGAGTTCTTCCTGTTTGTTCAAATGTGGGCCAAAGACCCTGGACAGAAAAAAATGCACTTTACTACAGGTACTGCAAACAGGGAGCAGCTGCACTGTTAGCTGGCAGCAAGTCAGCCAGCTGCTGAGTACGATGACAAAAGGCACTGTAGGCAAAAGGTGTGACTGCAACTCATGCATGAAAACCCTCCCTTGTGTGCTCACAGCAGAGTCACCCCAGCAGGATGCCAAGGAACACACCAGGGTCAGCAAGATCACCCCCACCACCTTCCTGGCTGCCCTGCTAGTGGGCTTAATGCCAGCACAAGCCACTGCTCCTGATGGGAAGCTGGTAGGACACAGGAGGAGCTCTCCTAGAAAACAACAGGAGGTGAGCCAAAGCAAGGAAACACACCTGTCAAGACTAAGGGTTGTTCTTAAGAGGAGAATTTCAGAGGCTGCCACAAGTGTGAGCCTCTCTCCTCGCATCTTCATTGCCCCATCTTGTTACAGAAATCAAACCCACTCCTCAGCCAGATGAATGACACCACCAAACAGGATCTCTGGTGTCCAAGATGGCAACTTGAAAACTTCACTACCCACACAGGCTTTTACCCCACCAAAGGAGGAAAAATATCACCTCTTTACGTAACAGAATATCCCACCAGAAGACCAAGGGTCTGCTCCCTTATGCTAACACATTTCCGTCATATCTTTATTTTTAACACAGTGTCCTGGTTCAGTTTGACACCTCCCTCCACTAGAAGTGAATTGACTTGCTAATCTAGTTTGGCATGTTTCACCCCCCCACACCTCCCCAGCCCTGAATCAGTTGTGCAATTAATCAAACCCCATGATCATTCCAACCCAACAGGAGTTTCCTACCTCCCCTTTGAGGCTGCAGAGGTTAGGGAAAGTGCAATCCCACATCCTCCTCCCCTCTCCCACTCCCAGATGCAGGTCCCTGCCTCCCTCTGTGCCAGACCCTGCAGTTGCACAGCCATGGTTCAGGTGGCTGATCCATCAGAAAACCTGCCCTGAAATACAGCTGATCAATAGAGAATATTAACTCATTCTGTGGCCCCAAAACTGCTCCCCAGGATTAATCCAACACAGCAGGAGCATAGAGGCATAGTTAGCTGGCTAGTTAGGTCAGAGAAACTCAGTTTCAAAACAACTTCTTGTCAGTAATCTATGTATGGCTGATAGCTCCAGTGGGAGAAGAAAGGTAAGAAGAAAAATAGGTTGGCACAGGCAGTCCAGAGAGGGAGTGAATTTTTCTTCCAGCGGTAAGAGATCCATTTCATGGTGATCCTAAATCCCATTTCTCCTCTCTCACAGTTAACCCCAAACACCAAAACTATTATTTAACTAACCACACTAAGCAAGGTAACAGAAATATCTACTGGGGAAAAACTGAGAGGCCAGAAGAGAGCAAAAACCCGAGGTCAAACATCTCCTTAATCGGTTCCCTTAAAACACAATGAGACAAGGCAACTGTCATCATAGCAAACCAATTCTTTAACAAGATACTATTTAAAAGCTTTAGTGTAAGCAGGAAAAGGCTTCACAGATCTTACAGAAGGTTTCAGGACCAAGTGGTCACACAAGGCTGCACATCTGTGCACCTGCTGCACAGATGGTACTCACGCCACCTCCTAAGGGGAAATCCCATCACAAGGATCCCAGTCCTTTCCCAGCAAACATGACTGGACTATCAGCAGCGTGGAGAGAACTGCACCCCAAATCTATTTGACAGAGGTTGATTTCATTTTATGTACTGCAGGCAGAAGCAGCTGAATTCTCACTTACTTGTCAACAACTTATCTCAGTCTCCACATATCCCTAAGTTCCTCTGACACTCATGTGCTTTTTATTAAACAAATACAACGTCCTCCACAAAAGCAAAGGAGCTGGTGGCAATAAAACTTGTGAGAACAGGTTATGAAGATCACATACTGCTTTAGATCAAACCAGGTTTTAAAAACCAAGCTATACTTCCGAAATTACATTAATAGGTGACAACACAATAACAGAAATTACATTAACAGGCAACAACACATAACAGAAATTACATTAATAGGTGACAACACGTAGCTGTTAGTTTACCAATACATCCTTTGTGTTCCTGGTTTACTCCTGAAGCTCAAGGACAAACTCGCATTCAGTCAGTAAAACCTGTTTTATGTCCTTTCATTTTCATTTTTCCAAGCCGACAGCGAAACAAACACTTCACTTCCTCCTTGCAGGACTGCTATGCATAAAGCGACATTCCGGTACTTACTCTGAAACTGTATTTACCTTCCAAAATCGGCACTGCTCCTTCACGCTCCCCACGGGCTGAAACATTCCTGCCTGTGTCGGGAAAACAGGCATCGGTGAGTTGGCCTTTGCCGGTGCAGAGCCGGGATGAGCCGTGCTGGAGAGGCAGAGGGATGGTCCAGCCTGGCCATGCCCAGCTCCCCGGGGGGCAGAGATTAATGCCATGTCTGCCAACCCCGGGGAACCAAACCCTGCCCGGGGGCTGCCAACCCTCCGCACACACGGGGGTCTCGCCTGACGCCCACCAGCCCCGCACCTGAGCCACAACCCACCGCCCCGCCGCCTTCAATGGCCGTATTCCTTCTGTTTAATACAGAATGGAAAAGGTTCGCGTACAGCGGGGCTGGTGCCCAAGGGCAGCGCCTCTCCCGGCTCTCCGGGACCGCCACCCGCAGGGCTGGGCTCGTGGGGAAACCCGCAGGGGCAGAGCGAGCCCGGAGCGGGGTGGGAGAGCCGGGGGTGGGAGAGCCGGGGTGGGAGAGCCGGGGGTGGGAGA